>JAIPRL010002880.1:34172-53282 GCA_025469235.1 Pemphigus obesinymphae | reverse complement strand
ATTTAAAAAGCATGAAAAACCGAAAAAGTAAAAACAATTATTAACAAAATGTTGGTTATATCCCAGAACATATTCACATTATATAGGCGGGAATATAAATGAAAATTACTTGTTATCTGTATATGATGAGAATAATTATCAGTAGAGTTAAAAGAACCTAGCGATTTCTTTTGGGTAACAAGAGTAATTAACTCCAGTGAACAACACTAGGTTTTCGAACGGTAACCTTAGAGTTAACACTGATTTCTCGAACGACACGAAATCGACTATAGTTAACTCGAGTTAACTAGAGTAGAGTTTTCGAACGCGCCCCAGGAGCCTTATATTTTGCTGCTAATAATATAATAATCAAACACAATAAAAAGTATAAAGTAGGTACCTACGTCTAAACAAAAACGTTCGAAATAAAATACAGTTATCCGCGCACAGATGGCAGTAGGAGATACAAAACCGTATTATAAAATCAATAAAATCAATAAAATCAACAAAATCAATAACTTAACCATAATCGAAGGAAATAATATTATTAATATTCGAACAGGGTTGTCACTATCGAGAACACATTCCGCGACTCGAACACACGGCCGAAATAGAAACGCACAGGGTCGCGCAAACGTTCCCGACCTTGACCACCGTTGACCCGCCAATATTTTTCACGAGCGGACTCACAAAACTCGTCGAGGCACACGGTGGTAGAAGATACTACGGTAACAACGTGCATAATGTTAATTTTAATATTCAATCGATTTATTTGTTCAACAGGTGACGTAAAGGGTAATGATCAAAGTACCGCGTGGACCGGCGAGTCGCATCGTTTCGCTCCGTTCAACGGTACGCATTCATCTAATCCGCAACCACATTCCACGGGGTCACTCTGATTGCATTAAATAGAAAAAAAAAAAATAAATAAAAATAAAATAAAAAAAAAAACCGAGAATTTTGGCTAATATCACAATATTTATGGAATTAAACTAAGAATATGTCGATGTTTATGGCGGCCTCCTGTTCACCCTATTAATTCTCCGTCATAATATAATGTGGGTATTTTTCGTAATCAACCGATGGCCTCCGGTACATACATAATAATTTTCGTCGTTTTGAAAGAAAATTCCATAATTCATTACACGAACATTTTCTTATTATATACAGAGCGATTCTTTTAACACAAAACGCTCATTATTTAGACATTTTTGTAATTTTACTGTACCTACCTACCTACCTACTGTAGTTACTAACGGTAATGGATATTTTATTGGTCTTATTATTTTCCATCTTTCCGATACGTTCAATCTGATACGTTTAAATGACATCCTCTATTTTTAATTTTAGTAACGTGTGCGTGTTCAGATACTTTTAAAATTAATTTTAGCGTTTATACTCTAGTTAGGTATTTAGACCACACGTTTTTTACCATATTATTTAATCCATTTAAACGGTATAATACTGTAATTTATAAGTAGGTAGGTATAATATTGTTGGTACCTAGGTATACGTACACATACATACAGTTTTAAATTAGATGCTTATATCAAATAATATTATAATAGTAGATATTAATAAATAGGTATAGTTCATCAAATAATAATGAACAATACAATATTGTAGTAACACTATATAAATAATATACGATAATGATTTATAGATAAATCATTTGACGGATTTAGAAATAGGTAGTTACTATCTTTGTATTATTTTAATATTGGTCCGGTGTCGGCTATTTATTAATTTAAATCACTTTTGTGTCGGCGGCCCATATAATTTATATTTATATACATTTCATATAAATCCCATCACTAAAATGATCTCACGGGAAGTGATAGCGCATTGTAGAATTTACGTATTTTAACATATATATATATATTTTTTTTATTTAAGAGAAAAAAATGTTTATGCATTGGATTTGAATTTATTTGCCGTTTTCAAATATATTTTCAGCTGTAGAATACTGTGAAAATAAAGTCGAAAACGAGACGGGGTTTTAAACAATAACTACAAGCGATGGAAAATATGTTCTATAAATCTAAGATAAATGTGACCTGTAGTTATAAATTATTATGTTAAAAGAACCATCTTAGCCATCCATGCGGTAGGCAAATTAACATGATGGTTATTTGGTGAGTGGTCGACGTAACGGTGCGTTGTACAGTAGGTACAGTAGGTGATTAGTTAATCTACGATTAATTATACTAATTAATTAACTATACCTTGGAATGAAAAGGTTCCAAATCAATTTTCTTGAAAAATCGCTTTTTCTTTTTACATAGAACGATTTTTATATTTTTTCCGCATCTATTGATCTTGGAATTTCTTTAATCCGATAATTATTGATCAAGATATAGAATATATAAAAGTTTTAATTCATGCAATATGAATGACTGCTTTTAACTAATATTAAATACCAATACCAATAAATTCATTATTTTGACATAGAACATTTTCATTCTTAGGTGACTATATGTTGATTATTGTAAAGTTTGTTTACAATATTTTTATTACTTTTTATTAATAGTTGGTACTAATTTATGCTTCATCATAGAAGACAGTGATAATGATCAATTTATTTATGTCGGAACCGTTTATAAACAAATATTTTATAATTACAATTTACATAAATATTAATTACTCGTTATTATATTACATTAGTGTACAACTATCAATATGGCCAAGTTATCAAACTCCTCATCTTAAAAATCAGAATCGTCCTAAAAATTATCGTTACTACTTATTGTTAAAATTTATCATTTCAGATACCTACTGTTATTCAAAAATGTTAATCAATAAGACAATAAAATTATTATAGTTGTCTGTAGTAATGTAGTAGTAGGTATTGAAATAAAATAAAATTTAAAATTGAAATGTTATATGTTTCATATAGAATAGTATAATATTATAAATTTAAAATTTAAATTATATCTGATAACAATTAATCATGGTAACAAAGATATTGCCATATAAATTATTAACTAATCGCCGTTTAGCAACAGTTCACCTGACCTCAGTAGATCGATTAAACCGATCATTCAATCAGTGATTAAGCAGTTAACGAGGCACTGTACAACGCATTAAATGTCTTAATTATTGATTAAAACTTGATCATAGTTTTTTAAACAAGCCCTGTACAACTGGGCTTAAGAGATATAAAACATGGTAACTATTTTTAATGATTTCATATATTATTTCATACAATTATTGTGACCGGTATTACTTTGTATTTTATACACTTTCGTACAGCCATAAGTCAATAATATGGATTCCACACTTTCCATTTTAAGGGCTTTTAGAGTATAGTGTATTAGTGTATAGGAAATTTTTAAGAAATTTTATAAAAAATGAAAATGCATTTGAAAATGGTTTTAGAGGTAGAACACCTATTATGAAATATGTATAAAGGACAATATTTTGGAGATGACGTCATTGGAGTTTAATGCAACTTTAATTTATATTAAAAATATCATTTTCAATATGGTATGTTTAGTATGTTAAAAATACCATATTTCTTACTTTTATAAATGACGTTCATTTTTTAGTAATTAAAATTTTGCAAAACGACGATAAAACCGTCTTCAAAATATTGCTCTTTATATATTTTATAATAAGTGTTATTATCCTAGTTTCTTTAAGAGGTCGTTCGTTTCTCGTGGATATATTTTTACTACCTACTGAAAATCATTGGTGTGTTGTCCTCTTAAATTCATTAATTTTCAAACCACTGTAAAATAACATAAAAGTATAGTGTTCGTTGATAAAACTGTGGGAATTGAGTTAGACGGATTTTAATTTTAAAAACGGACTTTTTGTTTACATGGGTATGATCGAGGGAAATTTCAATATTTGTTTTTTTTTAGCTGTGATATCGTCATACCGATGAACAAAAAATTGTAATAAACATGTTAATAAATCAAAATCCGTTTTAAAAATTAAAATTCGTCGACAATGTAGGTACCTATATTTCGTTATTTTTAAATTTTTGCTTTTTATCTAAAATCATTTATTTAACGACTTAAGACGTTTCTTTAAGGCACAACTCATATAATTATTACATTTTTTGGAAAGAAAACCCATTTTTTTACTGATACAAGTATTCCCTGCATATACTCGCGACACAAATGATATAGAACACTAGAGTTACTCCTCCTGTACCTACATTATTATAATTAATATTTTACGGTCGATTGTGTGTGTATAGAAACATTTGAAAGTAGATTAATTTTTAAAAATACGCAAGTATCAAAACTTATCGATTTAACCACAAAATTGGACACAGTGAAATATATAAACACATTATAAAGTGGGAAAAATAGTGTCTATAGTTTAAGTTTTGTCCAGTCGACGGGATACGTTAAAAACAAGATGTTACCACCTGTTACGACATGTTTTCTTCGTTGTTTAGTTTCGAGCGAAGGGTCAAAGAAATCGCAATTTTGGTGGGACAACATCGTGATGGGCACGACGTCGTCGAATAAGAAACCGCTGTTAACGGAACTGTGGGACAAACATTTCACTAAAACACCCGTGTCACCCAATACATTAGGTAAAATATACAAATATATACATATATATATATAGTAAAAAAATACAGCTGAAAATTTATTTCGGATTTTTTTCCTCGTAAAATAAAAAGGCGATAACGTATACGAAGCGACAGAACAGCCGCCAAACGAAATGAATTCGTCGTTTGGGTCATCGTTTGAAGAAGTCGAAGATTCGTTGTCGAGTTTCAGCGACAGCGATTCCACTCATTCAGAAAAGACGACTTACAATAATAAACAACAGAAGACCAAGCGGTCTTCGAAAGCCATCAGGACGTTGAAACAAAGATACAGGTAAAATCGTAAAACGTATAACGTATTATGGTGGGTTTACACTATAGGTCGCATGTCAACGCTTCGGACATTCCAGTACCCATTGCGGATACGCCCCTCGGTGCGTTAAATGCTCTGGCCCCCACCTCGCAAAAGACTGCGCCAAACCCCGGGAAGTTGACCCCAAGTGTGCCAACTGTGGTGGTTCCCACACCGCCAACTATACACAATGCCCTTCCCTCCTCGAGGAAAAAGAAACCCGTCGTCCAAAACGCCCTAACACTTCAAATCCTCCACCTAAATCCGACTTTCCATCTATAAAACCAATATCCCCCTCGGCCTCTAACCATCAACCCCCACCCGCCCCAACCACTTCTTCCGTAACCTACGCCTCCAAAGTCTCCTCCTCCTCCCCTCCCCCCAACCCTAAAATAAACACGGCTGAGATCAACTCCCAACTCACCGCTCTCATTGCCAACATTTCCACCGGCAAAACTAACCTTAAGTATGCGGTCGTCGCTATCCTTACAATCCTCCCCCTCCTTCTCAACATTAATGGCTAACACCAGAATTTTCTTTTGGAACGCTCAAGGCATCTCTCGGAAACGCCTTGAACTATTACAATTCGTCCAAGTTCACAAAGTAGACATTCTCCTCCTAAACGAAACCCACCTTTCCAACGGTCGAGGTTTTAAACTCCCAAACTTCCATTTATACTACACCAACAAACCACGCGTAATAGGTCAATCTCCCTCAGCAGGCACAGCTATTCTGTCAACAGACGACTAATCCACCACTACGTCATAATCCCAACAACTTCGGTCACCAATACTTCCATTCACATTTGACTAGGAAACTCAGAAATGAGACTCGTAGCCGTCTATAAAAGTCCCAAAACCCCTCTACTAATCTCAGACCTCGATGCTCTTCTCTCCTCAGACATCGACACAATCATAGCGGGTGATCTTAACTCCAAAAACACTTCTTGGAACTGCCTCTCGATAAACCCCTCAGGTCGCATCCTTCAAAACTACCTTGACCAAAGACTAGATACTTCTGTCGCCGCTCCATCTTCCCCCACCCACTACCCGAATAACCCGAACCATCGCTCCGACATTTTCGGGGCCATACATCGCCTTACTCAAAACCGGGCCACTAAATTTCCAAATAAACAATTTTCCTGCCGCTCTCTCTTCTGACCACTCCCCCATCTTACTAGGTCTCTACCACAACACATCCCACATCGCCCCCCCAAAACCCTCTCACATTATCGACTGGGAAAAATTCGAAGTTATCTTAAATTCCACCATCTCTCCCCCCCCCCCCAAATACCTCTTCTACACAACTCATCGATTCTGAAATTTCAAAACTTACCGACACCATCTCCTCCGCTATTTCTGACTGCACCTCCGTCTTCACCCCCCCCCCCCCAAACCCCAAACAGGATCTCCCCCAAATTATCCTCCTCGAAATTTCTCGTAAAAGGCGCCTCCGTTCTAAATGGCAAAGAACCCAAGACCCCATCCTAAAAACCCATCTTAACGCTCAAACTCTTCTCGTCCGCAATCTTCTCTCTTCCCATCGGGAAAATGAATGGTTTAACCTCCTAGGTTCCCTCAATTCGGATCCCAACGGCCACTCCACCTTCTACCAGATCAATAGAGGCCTCCTCCGCAAATCCCCTTCCGTCAACCCCCTAAAATCCAACGACGACTCACTTATCTACGATTCAATTGGTAAGGCCGAACTATTCACCGATACCATGCAGGATCAATTCACCGCTTTTAATTATTCCCTTCCTTACGACTCCGTCATTCGAAAATCTCTCCACAATCACAACTCCTCCTCCACCCATCCGAAAAACATCTTCTTCTCTCCCGGCGAAGTCCAGGATACCATTCGCGAACTCCAAAAGCGTAGCGCCCTCGGCCCCGACCTTATCTCAAATTCCGCCCTTAAACACCTCAACAAGCTCTTCATCCTTCATATCTGTCGCATCCTCAACGGTTGCGCCCGGTTCGAATACTTTCCAGTTTCCTGGAAACTTGCCACCGTCGTCATGATTCCTAAACCGGGCAAACACCCTAAATCTCCTTCTAACCACCGTCCGATCTCCCTCCTCAACACCTTCAGCAAGGTCTTCGAACGCCTACGTTTAAACGTCCTAGACGAAATAATTTCGGCCAATAATCTAAGTAGGAAAACTGCAGCTGTCCTCCTCGACGTCCAAAAGGCCTTCGACAAGGTCTGGCATCCCGGCCTCATCTTCAAGCTAATATCCATAGGAATCCCCACCCAACTAGTTAACATTATCAAATCATTTCTCCAGAACAGAAAATTTTCCATCAAAGTCGACAACAATTTCTCCTCTCACAGGAACATCTTCGCGGGGGTCCCCCAAGGCTCCTACCTCTCCCCCATCTGTTCTCACTGTACGTACACTACCTCCCTGTCCACCCCAAAGCCAAAGTCGCACTCTTCACCGACGACACCCTTCTCTACGCCACCAGCAAATATCATTCCGCGGCAGCTTCACACCTCCAAAAACAAATCAATCTCATCCAACCCGGGTTCAAACAGTGGAGAATTTCTATAAATCCCTCAAAAACATCAGCCATCTTCTTCTCTAACAAAAGTATATACTAAACACTCCAAAACCCAAAATCCTCAACACCCCGGTTAGCTGGTCCTACTCGATTAGATACCTGGGAGTTATCATTAACAGGAATCTAAATTTCTCAGCCCACACCAAATTCGTCGTCAACAAAACAAAAGCAGCAGGCCACCTCCTCTTTCCCATGATAAACAGGAAAAGCCCTCTCTCCGTCAGAACCTAACTATACATCTTCAAAGCCTACATGCGCCCCATCCTAACATACGCCTCCCCCGCATGGGCTTCTAATATTTCTAACACCAATGGTCCCGCATAGAAACCGTCCAAAATAATATTCTCCTCCAAATCACCGACCTCCCATTCTACGTTAGCAACCACACCATCAGAAAATCCACCAACATCCCGTCCATCCTCGACTACACCAACTCCACCTCCACCAAACTCAAATAGTCTATTTCTTTGTCCCCCTTTCCACACATTCCGTCTATCTCAACCCGCCCCGGCCTACTCAACGGCCACAAAAAAAACCGTCCTCTCAACTTCTAAATAATCTAAAACCTTAAAATTCACCCCCTCACCACCTCACAACTCCTGATATATTCAACCCTCTGGTAGAAGCACAAGCTTCAGACAGAGTACCCCCCTCCCCCACAAAGCAAGTCAAGTATAGGTAGACAAAACAAAAAACAGAAACAAAACAGCAATATTGTACATTTTTAAAATTTGGTGACAAATATTATACAGCAACAAATTCTAAACATTCGTTTACGGCAAAAAAACAAAAACGGAAACATTTAGGAGACAAAATGTTCATGTTTTCTTTTTTATTTAGGGGTATTTACACTGAACAGACAAAACAAAAACAAAACATTGTAATTTTATCAGTAATTAGTTGTCACAATTTATATTCATTTAATCTGTGATAGTACCATAACAATTACCTGCATACCTATGTTATTATAATAACGAATTACAATATTTACAATAAATAAATAAAATAATACAAAATATACTATAAAATATTATATAAATATAATATACAAAAGTAAATGACTGTAAAAATTAATTAATAATGCGTTCCCTCCGGTAATTTTTCCTTGATAACGTTAACGGATAATAAATGTATTTGTCAATTGTCTTAAATACAATTTGTCGCATAAACACATTCTGTGTACACCAAGTAGACAAAAGTTGCCGAAAACAAAAACAAAACGGAAACCCTTTGATGTTTATCGCCTATCGAGCGAACACGAGAATGTCGCCAGAAACACGAACATTGTTTCGCCAGTTTGGATAATGTCGGTGAATTTTTTTCATTTTGTTCATTCTTTTTGTCGCAGATTAGTCGGAAAACAGAATGTTGCTGTTTTGTCGGCCTAGGGTAAACCCGGCATTACAGTTTAAGTTTATAGTAGACTTATTTATTATCTATTTACCTATAGCGACAACATTATGTGTATAAGGTAGTATTCGTGTTTCATATACGCATAATATGCTAGGCATACACGTCACATATTATCTATCTCTACGATAGGAGATAAAAGAATAAAAAATAAAAAATAATCTAGGAATTGTATTTGTTCAATTTATGGTAAAAATAAAATAAAATTATTAGTACCAGTGGCGGATCCAAGGTCAGAAAAACTGTGGGTCTTGAGGCCACTTTTGCTAACTAATTACAGTAGGTAGAAAAGTTAATGAGCAAAAAAAAAAAAAAAGTTCAATTTCAATAGTTCACCGCCTGTTGTTCTCTGGTCACTCCATCTGTTTGTATAAACCCAAAGAACTTTTCCTACTCTTCCTTGCCTTACTGTTTTTTCAAAGTAAATACCTATTTGTTTGAGGCATACAATAAGAGAGAGGCCAATTTTACCAAGTAGACTATTAACTGTGGGATTTTGTGGATCAGCTGACTATCTGAACACCCCCTCCCTTCCCCTCCCGGATCTCTCTAAACCCGCCAGTACTGTAGGAAGACGTATAGATAGAAAATTGTTCATTTCTTTTTGGCAATTTACACATATTTGATTGACGAGTATTTTTGTATTTTTTTAAATAAATTATAAATGTAATATCTCAAGATAAAAAACTGGACACTTCTCTATAGCATTCTTTCGAAATACGCTTCTTACGCGTATACAATATATATATATATATATTATTTTACATTGATATTGTTTAATTTCACATAGATATTCTGGTACTTACCAATGGTCGTTGACAGCACCAATGCGCTGCAATCAGGATAATCAGAGAGAATACGAAGAACGGTGTTTCAGACAAATTGCTCAACATTTATTACATCAAAATAGTAATTCAACCGCAGAATGTAGTAGAATGTTAACTACAAACAATCCCATTGATATTGGTCAACGGCCTGGTAATTTTAATATCATATAGTTGTCCTTAAAATATGTGGTCACGTTGATCACTTGTATCAATTTAAACTAATGTTAATGACGGTATCTTCGCCATATTGTGTATACAGGCGCTGGTTACTATTCGAAACTCGAATCCGAACTTTTGTCGAAAATCGATCCGAAAAACGTTCAACGGCCGAACACTGTGCAGGATACTAAAGGGCAAGCAAAAACCAAACCAAAGAAAACGTCGAAACCCAGTTCTTAATCATAAATATTATTGATTGTTCGTTATACCTACCTAATTATTTTAGGTGAAATATATCGTATTTGTTAATATATTATTGTCATTGTTTTAACTGAAACAATTTTTGGGAATAGGAAAAACACATTTCAATTCAAATCTAATATTTGTATTCAATTGCAAGTACGCATGACAAAAAATAATAATATAGTAATAATAGTAATAATAATAATATTAATAATAATAATAATAATAATAATAATAATAATAATAATAATACGATTTCTGAGTACAAAAGAAGAACTACTTAAATGTAACATTGGTACACAAAAATTAAATGATAGTCGTGTTTAATGTTTAAATAGGTTGAAATTGCAGATCAATGAAATGAAATAACAACCTTGATTTATAGATAGTCTAAAATTTGAAACGTAAAGTAATTATAAATAATATATATTTAAGGTTACCCTTTGGTTTGGTCGCCAACACTGCGACTAGATTATACACACACGCACGCATACACAAGCACACATACAATTTAAACACTCCTAGGTATTTATCATACATATATATGTATTTTATTATTTTTTTAACGTCTCGACGAGTCATTTCGTAGTTAACGTTAGGAATTAACTAAAAAACGAATGCAATAGTGGTGGATAAAATGTATCTGAGAAAAAAAAAAAAATGTTAAGGGCAGTATTTTTCGAATTTACATTACCTATCAATATAAAAGGGTACGGGTACTGCAATTATTGTTGTACTCGAACGGAAGTGTCGATAAAAATAAGACAATAAAATCGATTAAATACCACGCGGTATCTACGTCGATAGATATTCCGCGGCCAACATACATAATATTATATTATAATGATGATTAGATTTACACGCCATCTAAACGAATGCAATATGCGATTTTGGAAAAATCGCTTTTTCCATACACATTCTTCGGAAATCGAGCAAAACAACGTTGCAGCAGCATTTTTAAAATATGTTATTGTTGTCTTACCGAGTAGGTATAACGGCGATCGGGTAAAATTATCGTTTTTCAATCGCGTCATATACCTATTTTATTACGCTACTGCTGCAGCGACAGTGATAATAATCGGTAAGACATTTTTTAAATTACCTTTATTTTATATACCTACACGATAATATTGTAAGGAGTACAGATTTTAATTAGTTATAAATATCTATATAAATAATATTATAATTTCTATATAAATAATAACTAACCTAAATAATTATTATTTATACAATGCAAAGGTATACACGTTTAATACACGCGCGTACGTATAAAATAATAATATTAAAACGTTTTAGTATTGATACACCTAAAATTATAGCGACATTACGGTATCTACACAATTATAATATAATGTAAATACTTAAGATACCTAATAATAATTATTAATAATAATATCATGTGGCAAGAAAATCGTTGCGACCTAATCGCGCGCAATATCCAACTCACTCCGTATATAAGTACCTATCTACAATATAATAATAGCGTCTAATCGATAAATTTATTTTTTCTCATCAATTTTTTGGATTGTAAATAATGTAAAATAGTATAGTAATTTGGGAGGGGGGGACGTACGTATTACAATATTCTATAATATAATTTATACACATTCGATTAAATTTAAAAAATATAATATATATATATATATATATATATTACATAACACAGACGATGATAGTATATTGTTATTGCATATTATAATACAGGGACCTAATAAATCACGACGGGATATTATCTATATTATAACCTCGGTGTATATCGACTCGAGTTACAATATATATATATATAGCGTATTATGCATCAGCGGTTCTCAAGCTGTGGTCCCTCGGGCAATTTGCTCCCTCAAGTGTTAGCCCAGGAAAAATCGAATTTAACGACAACAAACAACAAAAATTTTATTTAAAACCGACCAATATTATTAATTCGAATGCCTGTACGTGAAAACTTGATATATTCAATGTGAAATTATTAGCCTGCGCTTTTCCGTTAACACGATAATAGTGCAATATATACCAGCTATCTATTTACTAATCGAAAATATACTATGGGTGGCAACTATACGTGAAACTGAATGTTAAAACGTTGTAGACAGAATTTCTTCTAAAATCAGCGTGATCAGATATACCTACGGATCATAATATTATTGTGTTCGTTGTTATATTAGCATAATATTATGCCGAATTCTGAATAGCATTTCGTTTTTCGTCATTTTAAATTTAGTGTTCACTTTAAATAATGGATTTTTTATGGGACTATCGAAACGCACGTAATTTAACCAATTGTTTCGTGTTTACATCTAGTAGCACTGATTTCGGAGGTCGATCGGTCTCGTATCTTGGCTATACTTACGACTTTTCCGTTCGTCTTCTGTATAGTATTTGCCAATAGTAAACGATTGCAAATCACTAGGTAGCTTACACTGACGGACTTGGACTGTGGCGAAATGTCTCACTACAAGCCTATACGGACCAAAATCCAAATCCAAACACAGGTCTGTATGATATCATTGCATTGCATGGAAGGAGGGATCTTGAGATCCTTTTACCGAGTTTCAGAGGGGTTTTTCCCCTATATCTCAGAGTTGGAGGTGTGGTCATGATGCGTATTCTGGGGTTGTTTTAAGTTTATTTGGTAAGCTTTGCGAGAGGTCTGGGCCTGGTGTTTGTCCGATGTTTTTTAGGTGTGGGTATTTGGATTCTTTTATTTTTTGCAACATTTGGGAAGAGTGTTCGGTGACACAGTTTCTTCGATTGTCGGGGCGTGTATGATGTCAATTCATTGTTTATGACCACCGAGTCGTGTTCTGCCCTGACACAGACTACATAGTACTTATAGTTCCCGTATTCATTTTTATTTCTATAGTGAACGAGTACGAATAGGTACGACGATTATAATGTGTTATTATTATGTTCACGAACAAAGATGTACGGGACTGGAATCCAACGCCATATCACCGGAACCGAAAAGTTTTAGAAAAAGTACAGATCAATCTCTATTGCGTGCTATTATTATAAGATAATAATAATTATCTTAAATCGTGCTATCGAGCCCCCATATTAGTGTTACCACATGTTAGAATCTAAAAGTCTTTAATGATTTCCCAATGATTTAAATCCTAATATTATTTATTATCATTTATGAACAGTAAATAACGTTCAAGGTTTATAGATTAAATCAGTCAGTGTAGCAAACATATTGTAAATGAAGCGTACAATAAATGTAGTCATTGTAACTGGATACGCCACTTAGCGGGCACCCAATCCCAGCATCTTATTCACGATTCTATTATTCTAAGCCCGAGTGCACAATCTGGTTTCGTTTAATCTGTGTATCAGCTTAGTTTATGATTATATTCCATGAAATTGTAATACTTTAAATGATGACATTTCGTCACAAATAATATGACATTTTTTATTCAATCTGTGATATAACAGTATATAAATGACGGGACAATTAGTTTTTTATTTTTAATTTTTACAAAATTAAACGTAAATATTTACCTGCGTACATCTAAATAAATGTGTATACACGGCGAAAAGCCGTGGATTTGGGAAAATAATAACATTTTTATAAGCTATTTTGCTATACTATTTAGTGTAATGGACCGGTGGATTGGAGCCATGGAGCCCACACACTACAGGTTTAGACCGCAAACTTACAACCACTGACCAAGTCCTCGGTTCAAGTCCGTCAGTGCATCACGATTCTAAATTAGATTATTTTTGATAAATCGATATTTATATATCATCAAAGACATACATATTTCAGGTCATATTTTTCTATCTAAACTTAGAAAATGATTAGTTTACTGTATAAAAGATAGGTATCGCAAATCGAATTTTAACAACGGTCTCCTGAAATTTTAACCTATATTTCAGTGTGTACCTATTCACATAGCTACCACAATACAGAACCCTATTGATTGATAAAAAAAAAAAAAGAGGCCAAGAACCTGTGTATAATATTTTGAGAACCGCTGGTATAAACGTTTATTTGATAGGCCATATATACGATTAATTTAATCTAATTAAACGACACAAAAGCTACTGATCGAATGCGCGATTGCCGATTGGCGTAAATAAAATTAATTCGAGACGATATATTAGATAAAATTCGTGTTATTTTCGTATGTTTAAAACACGTTTTTTTTTATCATTCTCCTAAATTTTTTTTAAAAATTTCAACAACTAATTGCAGATAAAATGATGTACGTGGGCGGATTAACGTATAATAAGCGCTTGAAAATAATGGAAAATGAAAATTATTTTATATAGGTACGTTTTAACAAAAAGCTTTTCCAATATAGGTATAATAGGAATATATTTTACGTACAGGTACCGATTGGAACTTGGAACCTTTAGGTTATTTTTATTCGGATTTTAACTTTCAAATAGATTCGGTTCCAATTTTGGTTCTAAACAAAATTCGATTATTGGTTCCGATTCGAAATGGTATTTAAGTAGATTTTAAGCTCACGGTAGATATTTCGTTTTGAGTAGGTACCTATCGTGATAATATGTAATATTAAGTATTTTAAATTAGTATTTACGGATCCGTCTTGCTTATAGTGCTTACTATTTATAATAGTCAATACTAGGGTAGACTATAGTCAAGTAGTGAATTTTTTTTTTCTTACTGTATTTTCCCTGAAAATTTTTTGTTTTTATTATGAAGAGTTGGGTTTCCGTATAATGGTTCTTGAAATTATTGACTTTTCATGATTTTAATTTCGTTTCTTAAATTTTAGTATAGGTACAAAAACAAAATGATTTTTAATTCGGTTCTCGTGGACTATCGGCGTACACACGGTGCAATATGTTCGATATTGCTGGTGTTCACATAGGCGACTGAACGAAAAACGGTCGCGACGATTTATCGTTATAATATGGAAGTACGGTTGTGGGTAGTTAGTAAGTAGTTGTGGTATCAGTTGTGGTAGGTGACGAAGTCCTCCAAGGGCTTGGGCAGGTTCAGCTCGGCCACGGTTTCGGGGTACGCGTTGCCCCGGCGACCGCGAAACAGCGACCGCCGTATAGACTTTCGGCACAGGTGCTGCAGCGCGTGCGGTTGCACCCACTGGGGCGCCAGGGCCTTTTTGATCTGGAAGAACACCGGCCCGAATATGTTATAGCATTGGGCGTGACTGAACATGGTGCGCATGACGTGCGAGTGCATCCTGTTCGGGTCCTCGCCCATTGACTAAGAGAAAGAAAGAAAAAAATAATAATAATAATAATAATAATAATAACAACGACGAATGCACAAAACGACAAAATGTTAAAATATTTACGAAAATAAACAAAAAATGTTAAAATATTTACGAAAATAATAAAAAATAACCCGTACCTACAGCGTTTATTGCAGGGAAACGACATTGGTTTAAAAAAAATTCGTTTATCATTACATAAGCAATTATATCGTTATTTAAATGAATACTTCGTAAGAGTTTGATATGAAAATTCCGCGTTTCTATAAATAAATATTACCGTGTGCGGTCACCGTTCCATGAATTTCTTCTGAATTTCACAAAAAAGTGTTCGTCATAGCAATTTACCGTGTAGTATAGTTTGATATGGATTTTGAAAACATTTTGTTCGACAAGTTGACTCTTAATCGGCATTTTACTCTTGCAGATTTAATATCCAGTATTTTAATATTTGGTTGACAGATATTTAGTAATTTTCAATGTAATAAAACAATTTTAAGAAATAAATAAGAAAAAATATTAAAACCAAAAAATGAAAAAGTCGTTTAATAATATATAATTGTTAACAAATTCAAATCGGTTTTCAAATTATTTAACGTTATACACAATACACATCCATTTTTAATACATGTTCACAATTTCACTGCCACTCCTCTTCTCCTAATAATTGTAGATTTAAAATTGATAGTTGAAAATATTTACTATGCTATAGCGTGGAGGTTTTTTTTTAAAAACTAAATTTTTTTTTTCAAAATTGTATGTATTTTGCGGATAATAGATTTTAAATATTCAAATATCCATATTGAGAAAAACTATAGAGTACCTACATTTAAAATTCATATGTTTTTTTTAGTTTAATAATTTATTTTTGATCTAATGATTTAATACAGTGATCAGAAAGTAAAAAATAATTTGATGGAAAAATATGAGAAATCTGCCATAATACGGTAGCGAACCATATGATACTTGTAAATTACATTTAAATATATATTTAAACGCTTTATTTTACGCCTAGTTTGATTTTATTTTTATGAAAATGTAGGTTAAGTTGCCTGTACAAAACCCCTTAAAAATAGAGTGGATTTATCACGGACTCAGAGTAGGAATATCAGTTTTATCAATGTCGATATGAAAATGTGTCATAGGTACACGGGTCGATACAGGTCGATTTTACAATTTATTTTATTTGGTCTTGATTTAAATTTTAGATTACAATATTATTTGTATATATTATACTATAATTTTGATTTTTGAAATTGTTAATGAAAGATTGTAAGTATATGAATTGTATTATTTTAATTATTTAATGCAGTACACCTGCAATGAATACATTTTATTGGAGATGTTCGATAATATATATTACCTATAATAAAAGATTCGAAAAGAACTTCTTGACATTTTCTTAAAAAGTTTTTATTTTTATTTTTACAATAGGTACAAGATACCTATTACTTTAACTTTTTTTTTTTTTTTTTTTTTGATACGAGAAATATAATTACGAAAAATGATGCTGTGTACGTGTTAGGGACGATACGGATAATGTAAAGTGATAATATACGGAGGGGAATCGATAAAACCACGGAAATTCAAAATTTAATCATTCTGTTATTTACCTGTGATAGCAGAGACAATGTACGCAGGCAATTGTCGTCCAAACGCCTTCTGATCATCACAGAACGTAGGAACCATGTGAATATGCTGTCGAGCGGGCTCTCCACCGGGTCGTCGGTTAAATATCTCTGCAGATCTGTCTCCAACTTCGACCGGTATTCCTTCAGTATTTTCACGTATTTGAGTCTGGCGTCCGAATTGCAATCTATATATTACGAAAATATAGTTATCATTGAGCTTCTGGATACACGCTATACATTGTTCATGAATTTTTGTAAAACCGTCTCTGCAATATGAGAGTACGTACTTTGTAGTTGGCAATCGATGCAAATATTCGAAAAAATATATCTTTTACGCATATATATTTTACGTGTGTTTGTGGTACAGTGACGTATTTACCCCGAGGCAGATAACTCAGATATAAATCTACCCTGGTATTTTTATTATATATTTTAAATTGTATACAACTATTTAGAAAATTTCACTATTACGTACTTATATATTATTCATCAAGAGCTGTTGATGAATATGTGTGTGCATTCGAGCTTAAAATATAAAAAATGGTATATGGCAAAAATAATGTCAAAAGTGATAAGATCCTTTTGAATTTTTTGAATTTTTTTATATTATTTTTTATATTAATTTTTTTAAAATCTTTTATAATTAGCTCCCAAAGTGGTCAGACGTTTTTGAACATGTCACCACAACAATATATATGCAAGTTGTTTATTTCTGTCATCATTATTAATTTTCGAATTATGACAATATTTTCGATAGTTTTTTTTTTTTTATATATATCTATTATATACACAAGACAACTATTGAGAAAATGGAAAAATAGCCTTATTAAAATGCTAACTAGCCTTAATTTCAGAAATAAATTGATCTAAGACCTCTTTTTTATTCGTATTCGATTTATATCATAATTAAAATAATTTAAAAAGAAACAGATTGGAAATTTATACAGCGCCTATCTATAATTCAATTTGTTATTTATATCATTTCGATAGTTAATAATAAAATAAAACCACATTTTGTTAAAAAAAAAAAGAGGATTTTTTCTAAATGAGTAAAAATGTGAATGATAGTAAATGGGAAGTTTTCGTCATTCATCATAGTATCTGCTACTAAAAACAGAATGCTAAATAGGTACGTCACTATTATGGCGATAAATAGACTTATAAAATAATTATCGTTTAATTAAAAATGTATTATAGTAAACAGGGAATTAAAAAAAAATGTTACAAATTCTTTGTTTATTATCATTACCCGAACACATTATATTACAAAGAAATTAAAATTCAGTAAAATGTATTACCGATTGTTCAGTGAAGTGTGTCTGTGAAGTTTGCCAAGGGCACTATACATGGAGGGGAAGGGTCGTACAATTTAGACTTCCTATAAATCTATCAGTAAGCGACAGAAATGTTTATTTTATTATTTTTATTAGCTTGCAGAATTGTATTATCCATAGCATGACGCATGCAAACGTGGCCATGTAAACAATATAATATGTCACGGCCTGTTAATAAATAAAAGTACATTTTTCACCGTCACGAAAAGATGCATTTTTCATCGTTCGGGGCGTTGATAAGACTTCCTATGACTCCGAGTAGTATATTATACAAGAGCAGAAAATTTATAAAAAAAAAAAAAATAAATAAATAAATTCGTACACTTCCTATACTCGTTTAAAAGATTTTTAAAATTTGCCACTGGTTATGGTCATTGCAGTCGGTCCATATAATAATCCGTGTTGGATGGTTTTCGAGTAACGTTATGGTAACTTCGTTATTTCATTTTTGTAGTAACTAGGTTAATTGTTTGCAGGTAACTTAGTAAAATAATGCGTTAAAAAAAAAAAAAAATTGAAAATGAATGAAAAATAAAGTTCATTCTAATAATAAATTATTATAAAATTGACGCGAATACCCGCGAAAAGTAGATATTTAAACACGATTGTACGATTTTTACAATAGGTTTATAGGAGTATAGGCAATAGTTTCATAATAGAGGTACCTATATTCGATTGACGATTATCAGAAAAAAATAAAGATATTTTTGACATTTTGTGTTATTATTTTCATGTCATGTTACACGTCATTGCAACTAGTTACTTTTCAGTGCCGCAACTATCGGGAGTGCTGGGGGTGCAAGGAACCCCTGGGCCCCTGTCAAATCATACCTCCTGGCCTATGTCGAACCATAAAAATTGCTCCAATTTGATTAAAATTTGATTTTTAAAAAT
>JAIPRL010002880.1:0-25928 GCA_025469235.1 Pemphigus obesinymphae | reverse complement strand
CCATGGAAGGTCGCAAATTTTCCTAAGGGTATTAGATTGCACCGCTTCTATTTTGTGTCTGTTGGAAATTGAGATGTTAGATTCCCATGCTGGGCTGGCGTATGTGAGTATTGGGCGCATGTAGGTTCTATAAATGTACAGTTTGGTATTTATAGCCAAAATAAAATAAAATAATTACCCTAACCTACACTATTTTCGTGGTGTTTAAATCGGTAGGTATTATGTATATACGCATTAATCGTCGGCAAATTTGGTGACAAATGAAAAATCGGGCGGTCGACGAACACGCGTTTTATTATTACGCCTAATATTATTATGTGTACAGAACACGATTGCGTGTACAATCAGTACAAGACGGTTTTTTTTTCGTCGTGGTAAAAATCCGCCACACGGAATTGTGCCATACAAAGAGAGAGCACCCGTTGACGAGGAGTGTTTTCCCCCTTACGTACATACAGGGTGTTCCGGAAACGGATACCGAAAATCGGTACGCATACTTACTCGGTGGAGTGACCCAACGACGAAAGTTTATAAAAAATTTTCCTACCTTCAAAACCTAAGTTTATTCACAGTGTATTGACATAAATGCAAAAAATAAATATACGTTGATATTTCCTGCGAAATCCTCGTACGAATATGATATACAGGTACGTATTACATGGTTTTTGCCATTTTCGCCCGACTCTGACGCCCGCGAGACAATTTATTTAAATGGGTAGGAAGGAAAATTGTTTAAAAACTTTCGTCGCGGGGTCACCGCACTGAGTAGGTATACCGTGTAGAGGTACCTACTATAATTTTCGGTATTCGTTTCCGAAACACTCTGTACGTATCACATAGTATTTATAGAACACATATTTACGGTGTATAGACGGCAGCGAAACAGGATAAAGGACCATGCCGTAGTCGACCGTTGGCGTCTCAAAAAATAAGGGACGGACTACTACGCCACCTTCGGGCGTGTTTGTTTTTCCTTTATATATATTTTCGTTGCGATAAACTTCAAGTGGATTTCATCATGGCCACCACGTAGGTGTATATATATATATATATATATATAACATCATACTACAGTATATTATTATTATTATTATTATTATTATTATTATTATTATTATCATGTTATGTGCAAGCGCGTACGGCCGCGCCGCCGTTTCCAAGTGTGCGGACCGGAGATATTGCCGCTGCCGCGCGCCGTTAGCCGCGCACCGAGGTCGGTGAACCACTGGCGGTCATGTCGGTCCTTGCCAAATTGTTACTGTACACAATATAATATCGTAGTTTGTGCACAGAGCTATATATATATATATGTGTGTATGTGCAAGCAAGTTCGGCGCGTCCCGTACACTGCTCCGCGCGCGTAATATCAATTATTATTATTCGACGCTTTTGAATTGCTTTTGAACTATCCCTTGCAGAGCAGCCACCTTACAGCCGTTCCCGAGTCTCGACAATATACACCATTATAACGTCATACACACAATTAATACAGTTCCGAGGGAGGAAGGGCGGCGATTGAAAATTGTTGATTTTACGAAGAAAAGCGTAGAACACAACGAGAGATAATATAATCAATCATGCACCGAATTTAAAAGGCGCCCATCATGTAGGTATTATTATTGTCAAACCAAAATTATAAATACCGTACAGAAATAATACAAAAATATTAATAGGTACGTTTTACAAAGGAAAAAACGAAAATCACAAAATAATAAAAAAACCGATTGTTATACGTTTTGTACTCGACGTTTAAGCGTCTGTCTTTCATTTCACTAAACAGGCGTTCCAAGTTGTTTCATTTCAATTTTACGTCAATGCGATACTCTGACTTGTTTTGTGGGGGGGGGGGGGAGAGTACTCTGTCTCGAGCTTGAGCTTCTTCCAGAGGGTCGGATGTTTAAGGAGTTGTGACGTGATTAGGGGGCGAATTTATGGTGATTGAATTTTAGAAATTAAGAGGGCAGTTTCTTTTGCGGCCGTTGAGTAGGCCGGGGCGGGTTGAGATTGATTTGATGTGTGAAAATTGGGACGAAGAGATCGAGAGTTGGAGTTTGGTGGAGGTGGCATTTATGAATTCGCGAATGGACGGGATGTTGGTAAAAATAATGGAAAATTATTAGGTATAAATCAGAAAAAATACTACCAACTTCAAAGTTGTTTTTTTTAAATCGAATATTTCAAATATGTTCTAAGAGATTGTTACAAACTACAAATGTACCTATACAAATTTTAAAAATTATTTTCCAAAATATCAGGGGAGGCAGGGTCCTTTCAAATTTTACCAGAGGTGGCAGTTGCCTTTTCTCGCTTCCGCCAGTGTATGCCTATGGTAATCGATATCCGTATTTCGCGTATACATCTTATGAAAAACAAAAATAACAAAAAAATACGTCTTTTTTAAATACATTTTTGAGTAAATTAATTTTAAAGATTTTAAAGAAATGTTAGTAGGTATACTTTCATAAAATCTCACTCGAATAAATTTGCTATAAAATTTAAAAAAAAAAATGTCAATTCTTATTTCTTTATTTAAAATAATTCCTACTTCCTACACGTATGGTTTGTCAAAATGTTTATGAAATGTTAGTTTTTATGTTCTATATAAACGTTAGTTCTTTTTTCGATCATAGTTAGGTATCTAACCATAAAATATATTAGCCATATATAGGACATAGGTATAGGTAGATACTTGTGAAAATAATTATTTAGATCTCATTGAAATTTGAGGACATTGCAAAGACACAGTAAATTGTATTAGAAATTATAGTACTTATCTACTTATCTGTGTATGGAATGTTTATTATTTTAAATTTTGTGAATATTTGGAAATATTATGAAAAACAAATGGTAAGTTAAACAAACAACATTGTATATATGAGTTATATTTTATATTTTTGCACAATTATTGTTAAATCTTAAGTATAACATTTTGTTCAGATATTAAGGAAAAAAAGAAAATTAATGTAATTATAGTGTTAAACAAATTTAGGTAAGTATTTTAAAATTAATTATAATTCTAAAATTTAAAACGAATCCGACAATATAGTATATATATAATATTCCATTATATATAAATATATATGGGCTACTTCTAAATTCTGGATAAGTATAAATTCACTTATGAATTATTATTATGTAATATGATGGTTGGAATAACAGTACAATATTATGTTGTATAGAATTTTACATTGAAATAAATTTCAATTTGTAAATTGACTAATTGTGGTGTACAAGCAATAATAAGCAAAATAACCCGTACAAAATTAAAAATGTTATATAAATTCATTTTTAACCGCATAATATATTGTGAATGGCTATTAGGTACTTATTAACAGTATTGTTTTTTACTCAGTCGTGCGAAATATTTTTTTTTTTTATAGTAACGCGTGCGATCGATATTAATTTGTTTGGAATTTGAATGTCTATATTATAAATACAAAAATCGTTATTCGCTGCAAATATCGGCATGTGTTCCGTACAGACTATACGGATGCAGAGCGGTTCGACGAATGCCAAAAACCCAGACACCCAGAAAACGGTCATACAGGTACAAATTTATCACATTCGCGTATAGGTAGTGTCTAGCAATAATTTCAAATTTCGTACTTGTAGGTACGGTAGGTATAGGTATAGTAGGTAGTCGTTCGCGGGCGCATTTCAACAGGTTTCTCTCCCTTCGCGAGTCTTGGAAACTACCGTATAGCGTCGTGTCGGATTCGACCTTAATCTTTTTAGGCACACCCAGTGGTTGAATTGGAAAAAAAAATAAGGACGGACTTTGAGCTTAGTTAAAAAAATCTGCGTTCCGGGACATACCTTCGTCCCCCACACTCTCTATCCAAAGTTTCTTAACCAGGGGACATTTTTAAAAACATTTTAGATTATCATATAACATGGATAGAATAGAAAAATCCAAAATTTTTTTAATATCATTGTTGGGGGGTTACATATTTTCAAGATAGCATAGTTTAAGCATTCCTCTTTTAAAACGATTCAACACTTTTCCTTTTAAATGGATAATCGAGGAAGTTGTAAATGTACACCGAAATGAAGTTTATCGGTGCCGCATCGATTTCGCCATCCCTTTAGGCTTTAGCCGTTCACGGATAATGAAGATTATATTCATTACCTATATATATATATATATATATATATATGATACGCCAATATGATTTAATAAAATCAACTATTCAACATTTTATGTCATGTTTTTTTATCTAAAACTTATTATGCGATAAGGACAAGAAACATTTATTTTCGTAATTTCACGATTTTTCCAAAAAAAAAAAAAAATTATAATTTTTAAAAATGTTAAATAAAAATTAAAACAAACACTGCGTTCCCTGATAAATAAATTAAGGGGTGCGCGCTGTTAAACGTGAAAAAAATGAAGAGTAGCTCCGTCCCCCTGCGTCCCTCCCTAAATCCACCACTGGGCACACCCATATAATATTATTGATACCTATCGCGGAAAAACCAAAATAGAAACAAAAGGAGAAAACTACATGCCTAGTTTTACACGATAATTAGACGTACCTATTACCCATATAATATTAGTATAAATACACACACACACATGGTCACAGGGACGGTTTACAATAGTAATTATAATTGATTAACCCACACAATTTCGTGCTTGATTAAATTGTATATAATTGTCAAATTCTACCCCCGTGTAACTAATATACACAACATTAGGTATATACCTACACTGATAAAATGAGCCAAGGCTAAATGTAGATTATTTATAGATTAAAAATGGCATGCATTTATTTATTATTTTTTTTTTTTTTATCAAAAGCTTTTGCTTGATTGGTTCATTATATATAAAGGTTAGGTACCTATATCTCCTGTTACATAATTTATGAAATAGGTATTGTACATTTTGTCAATATTCTGATATCTATCCTTGTAAATATTTATTTTCATTTCGAATTACCTATACGCGTGTTATCAGATATATGCAACGGATAACTTTACGTTTTGTTGTTGTAATTACAATAGTATGCACAGTGCTTAAGTTGGGGGAAAAAAATAGAAGACGGATGTAAAAAATGTATTAAAAATGTGTGTTTCTAATGTCCTGAATGTCTTATCAACTCTTGCCTCGTGGGGGATTGCCCCCATATCCCCCATCCTGAACAACGCGTCATTTCACAATAAAACCAGAAATAAATATCCCTTTTATATAGAAAAAAGTAAGTAAATTAAAATACAATTGATATAAATACGAGTATATTTATTAATTATTATGACTATTATTGTTCATCTCTTTTATCGGATAATAATATTTCATAGACAATCTGATACTTATACCTACATAGATACTAATTATAAAATGGTACCTATACTTTATTTATTATGATAATCTATTAAAATTCAATTCATTCGATTTTCTTTATAGTTTATTTAATAAATGTTATACTATAATAGTTCATATAATATATTATAATCTATATAGAGCTGTAATAATTTGGATTAATTAATAAAGTTATAGGTACCACCTACTTATTGTTAGATATTAATTATGTATATTTATGAATCCTTGATCCTTGTACCCGTGTATTTGGAACTTAATTATTATTAGAATTAATAAATTAAAAGCTAAATACCAATGCTCGGAGTACCATAGTCCACAGGAGTCTATCTAATGAAAAATATTATGTTACTTAAAATTATAATTGCGAAATGTTCAAATTAAATTTAGAGTTAAAGGCACCTATTGACAAAATTAAAGAGAAGAATATTTTCGGGGACACCTTGAAACATTTTTTGTATAATGTTTTTAACAAAGAAGTGACTGCGTTTTGAATTGTTATTTAATAATACTTATTTTAGATTCCGAGTAAAGCAAGGAATGTATTAATTTTACAATGATGTTTTTTTTTTTAGTTTTAATGTCTGCGTATTCTAAAACTCTATAAGAAAGAGTAGGTACTTCAATGGTTACATGCAATTGCAGTACAATTTTCCAGTGGAAAATTGTGTAAAAAATGTGTAAAAATGTGTAAGCAAAAACAACCAAAAAATTAAGGAAAAAAGATAAAAGCATGATTTTGTTTAAATCAAATATAGTTTTTTCGTTGTAATTCTGTAAATAATGGTCAAAAAAACTTGATATTTTTATATAAAATGTATTTAAATACAATGTTAACTCAAAGAATTTTTCGAATTTTGGTTATTTATAGCAATTTTCAATTTTCAAGTTTATTTGACATAAAAGAGTTAATGATAATAATAAAATATAATGTTAAAAGCTAGCTATAGTTAAAAAATCTTAAAAATCGGTACTCATAAATTTTTTAATAGTGATTTAAATTTTTATAATATGCCCATTTCAATTTTTCAACATGTATTATTTCGCTAGGAAAATGTGTTCCAATATGTGTGAAAAAATGGATCTATAGACTTGAATTTTTTTCCAAAAATGTAAGTACAAAATTAACGTGAAAATTGCTTGAAATATTTTTCCCAATTTTGGTTATTTATAGTAATTTTTAATTTTGAAGTTTTTTCGTTATAAAAGAGTTAATTTTAATAACCAACCGACAGTAATACTCAATAAGCAAATTGCTTCCACCCCTAATTTATTTTTATTTAGTTGTATTTCTTCTTTATGAGACGATATTTTACAAAATAACTCCGACATGCACTCAAAATTATTCTTTGCTTTGATAATTTGAAAAGTTTAGTAATAAGTGCTTCAACAATCAACTATAATTTAACCTAAACGAAACAATTTTTATTTTAAGTAGCTTAATATTTTTCCTATTATTGCCCATTAGATAGACGGAGACAGAAAGTACGAGTGTAGCGTCCTCTTAGGTGGCATACAAATCAAAGTATTTAATATGTTTAAAAATTAAATTTTTTTTTTATATATTATGTACTTATTTAAACATGCTTACTGCTTAGTGAATTATCCTGTAGATAACAATACAAGTTAGTAAACTATTTTTTAATCAATGTTGTAGCGTTGCTGGTGCAAATGGTTTCAACAGTTTTAGAATTAATTAGTACACATTTATGATTTATAATTTTTAAAATATATTTTACATCTATCGTTAAGTAGAAATATAAAATATTATTTTAATAAATAATTAATATATTTATATAGAATATAGATATTGACTATTGTAAATATTAATAATAAAAGTAGTATACTATACTACTATATAAGAATATATAAATCTAATAGCCCCATATAGGTACACAGGCTAATTGACACACAAAGTAGACATAATTTCACTCGAAGAAAGATTACAACAAATTATATATTAATATCGTATAGTAGCTGTTTTTTTTTTTTTTTAAATAAAATACAATTACTTAAAATCAATCATCAATAATTTTGCTATGGGATTAATAGTTAAAATATCATTATTTTTCTCCCCTTGGACCTTAGTATGGAATTGCAAGGTATACTTGATTGACTAAAAAACCTATTATCTACAGTTAAAATTAGTATTCAAGTTTGGGTAAACTATGTGAAGCCTGGAATAGCAATGGCTAAATTTGACGTGTCAACAGTAAAATACAATTATTTTATATTTAGTATATATTTTTAGTACCTACTCCTTAAATTTATTATACAATCCTACTTGAATGAAGCATATTTTATTTTAAGTCTCATTATACCAACTAGTTGAAAGATTAGAAACACAACCTATGTTATAAACTTGATTTTTATGCTGCACATTAATATAACGATGATTTATTAATACGAGTATACTTATCTAATAACCTAGCTACCTGTATAACTTATATCTACTATTATTATTCTTAATTTTTTATTTAATTATACTCAAGTACTTCTTATTTTTTACGAATATAGTTCATTACATACCTACATATTGTTGAATTAGGTTTGAACGAATATAAAATAATGAAAATTTAATTTATATTAGATACGGTTGTTTGAAAATAATCCCTTTTATTAATCTCTGTTTAAGCTTTAAATACAATTGTATAAATGATATTGTACAGTTATAGAAACTTGTAAACTATAATGTCGTAAACTTTTTTAAAATTATTTGGAAATAATTTGCGAATTAAGAAAAACTTTTGTGGTGTTGTCAATAAAAACTTAGGTAAGTACCATTAAATTAACCAAACTTAATACGAGATAAAAAGAAAGTTGTACAGTTTATCAATGCAAAATCGTATTTTTAGGAGCGGAGGACAGTGACCGACCACGCCAAGTATACCTACATCGTGGGTCAATGATCTGCCTCCGTGTTCCGTTACTATAATATTATTATTGCCGTGTTGCTATATCATCGCGTCAACGGTCGCTTTGTTTTTTCGCTGTACGTTTAGACGGAAGAGTGTTTTTTTTTTTTTTTTTTTTTTCATTCTTTATATTTTTTTCATGTACAAGTCGATAAGAAAATAAAATAAAATGAAGAATTGATTAATAAAAACCATATCCGGGTTGACAACTTCTCGACAGCGGCAATGAAAAGAGTTAAGTAAAGAAATCGTACAGTAAAAATATCGGTTGATTTGTAGGTACTGGAACGTGCAAATCTTTAGTATGATCGTCGCTATTTATGGGAATAGTACGATTCCTTTTAAAACGCAACATGGACCGTGTGGTTGTCACAATAAATCAAAACTGAATTCGAAAAGTTAATTTATAATCCCTCATCGTTATATTTTCTAATATTTTACTCTCGTTGGTACCTATATAATATTATAGAAGCGGCTAAATACATGGCAGGTAATTGTTCGAGTGATATAACATAACTATATACATTTAAAAGTATATAAGACGTATAGTTATACTATACTGTATAAGCCTACAATTTCAAATAGGGAGGTTTGGCGAATTATTTGATGAATTAACTACTAAAACTCGTGATGAAATTATCCATTTAAAATGTATTGAAATAATTCAGAAAAATATAAATGCAGTGTATAGAATTTTTTTTAACATAAATACATTGATAAGAGTGAGTAGGAAGTACCTACTCAAGGTGGGTGCTAAAATTTTTGAAATTTTCAACTTTGAAAATAAAATGTTAATACGATTATTTTAATTTCTAACAATGCGATTATATTAAATACATATAGCATAGGTATACCTATAATATTTATTATGATACACCATATTATATTCTTTACCTTTAAGAATTTGATATTTTTATTATTTAAATATTAACGGCGGGTAAAAATATAAAACTAAATAGTTTTATAGCGATTAATTACAAAAATTGTATTGACATTTTTTCGGCTGAATATATTAATCAAATATTTCAATGCATACAGAATATCCGTAATATGAATTTACTAATTTAGTATATAATGGGGTAACTATATTGCAATAATGCCTCAGTAAATCCTCATCGAACGCTCTGTATATATGTACCTATATGATGTTTTAATTTATCAAGTTTTTGACATTAATATCATTTTATAACTTAACAATGATGATTAATAAACATATATATATATATATATATATATAAAATAGAATAAAACAAACATAGATACATAATAATAATATACTATATAATTGTAGTAATGGTATGGCTATAGCCTAAAATTTTATATAATATGTTATAAATTTATTTATTTATTATAGTTTATTAACGCCTAAATAGTCAATTTTTTAAATAGGTATATTATATGTACATAACAATATATGTTCCTTTATAATATATATATATATATATATATATATAGTATAATATAATATAAAGTCCAATGACTAATTGACATACTACAATTAATCAGGAATATAAAAAAATGGTAACATTAAGAGGCTTTTGACCCTATTGCGCGTATAGTGTATATTATTACAACATTGCCAGTTGGTATGCGTAACCTATGAGAAATGCGAAGAAAAAAATATTTAACGTACCTACCTATCTATACCTAATAAAGTATAGTTGAATGGATAATTTAAAAACTGGAAGCATTAAAATAGAATAAAAATTATACTGTTATGAATATTTGAAGCCAAAGATTAATAATTCTTGCACGTATTAGATGTGCAAATCTGTATTATACATTTGCAAATTGAAAATGCTACGATTGAAAACATTCTATTCCTCATAATTACATATTTCAATATTAATTATTAATTTCGACAAATACATTATTATTATATTTTTGAACATAGCTGTAGGTTCTAATAAAAATTCAAGAAATGTAATGTATTTATTGAATATAATTTAATACAGATACTATATATAGTCAGTATAATTATTACAATATATTATTATGGAGAACTGGTTTCAATCACTGATATTAATATAATAGTAAACACTAAACATGATACAAAATCTAATGACCCTATAAATTTACACATTTCAGACGTAGATATTATATGTTATTAAGTTTATTTCAGTATGTAATGTTTATAGTATATTCTAACTTGTGCTGATGCAATACTTGTTAGGTCGAAGACCGGGATATTCGTCAAATTCTTATGAAGCTGAACAATCTGTCCATTATACACTATAATATTATCACTGCGCAGTGCGTTTTATTGCAATTTTCTATATTATTATAAAGCTTTCAATAATCAATCACGGGTTCATTTTAACAATAATTTTATCAAATACCTATTAAAATGTCAGGCACGTTCATTATTAATGGGTTGTATATAGGCAATTATAAAAAAAATTTCAAGTAATATGAAAATCTATTTAAATAGGTACATTATAAAAATAGTTTACACGCAATTTATTTATATTAAAAGTAATTTGAGTTGTACCATATACCATATTATATCACTATATCGGTATCAAGTTTTATTGTTGTTTTTTTATTTATTTAATACATTTTATTGTAAATATTACTTTCATGTTTCACATTTTTATTATGTTGAGAAAACCGTAGAAATATGAAACAATAAATAAATTATTATATTAAACAATATTATTATATAGTGCCCTACGACGTAGCCATTTTTGAGTGTGTACACATTTAAACACGTCTTGTAGAGTTGTTAAAATTTTTATTTACGTTTCTAAATATGTAGGTACCTGTGTATTGAATATTTACTATTTCATTAATTAACAATATTTATTCAGATATTAAGAATTGACGAGAAAAATTAACGTACTTGTATATAGTATATTAGACGAATGTGGGCAGGTAAGTATCTTAAAGTTAATTAAAATTCTAAAAATTTAAAAAGAATCAGTCAAAATATCGTTAATATAATAGATGTCTGTATAAATTATGAACGTAATTTATTCTTCAAAAATTGTTATATAATGAAATATATCTAATAACATTATAATATGTATAAACAATGTTTATTATTTTAAAATATTCATACGGTGTTTACTTGACGATAAATATTTTGAAAACAATAGTATTATCATATAAGATAAAGGACACGGTATTTCGATCGTTGTGAACAAAATGTCTATTGTAATATGTACATATATGGTACACACACACACACACACATGTATATCAATAACGTGCAGTTAAATATGAACTCTCGACGATTCATTGCGGTGATAATGGGCTCTCTAAACTAGGTTCTAAAGAATGAAAAATCGCGTGGGATCTCAATTATATAATATAATATAAGAACGGTATATAATTTATTATATACGCGACTGAAATAACATAAAAGTACAAACGTAATGTACACAGAATTTAATCATATTATTTTTGTATTTTACTAGGTATACATATATTATTTACCTAACCCATATATATATATATATATATTAGAATAAACTGATATGTCGTTTGATTTATACACGTGCACGTTTATATTTTTTTTGAAATGACAAATGTCCATATTTGTAAAAATAAAATTTAAAAAAAAGCGGACGGACGGACGGGGGGGGAAGTGTAATGACTCATTATATTGACCGTCGAAGAAAATGGATAAAAAACGAATCGTCTATATTATAGTAAAGAAAAAAAAAAAAAGAAAAAAACGAACAGTCATAAGACGACGTTGTATACACGTATTGTAGATTGATGAACCCGCGAACGAGCATCATCTGTCCGCGATAACTGTACATGTTATTATAACTCGGCGCAGAGAAGCTTGGCCCGGACGATCCGTTATACGCTATATAATGTCGTGTACCTACTGGAACGGGCGAACGGCGCTCTTATGCGTGTATACAGAGAGAGTGAGAGAGAGAGAGAGAGAGAGAGAGTAGTAGAAGAATATCGAAACGTTAATACGGCCAGAGCGAGAGAGCGCTCTGCAGGTGGACACGAGGACGGGTGGAATGACGACGACGACGACGACGACGACGATCGGACTGTAAAAAAAAAAAGTTCGCGCGGTATGAGGGGGGGGGGGGATGAGCGAGCGAGCGAGCGAGTGAGAGCGCGCGACGGCCGTACGCGGGAATCCGACGACGATCAATGTACGGCGGGCGCACCGGCACAAGCACCACCAGTTTCTCGGGTGACCCGCCGGCGGAGGGGGCGAAACGAACTTCCGATTGACGGGGGGGGGGGAGGGGACGGTCGTCGGCTGACGCTATCGGAAATTGAATGTTTACGAGCAATATTATGTATTGCGTGCGCCACGGCGATTAACCTGTTCCCGCGTATATCGTCTGTACGCGCACACCACCCCGCCACCCGCAGTGTTCCGGTAACGGGCGCTCTTCACCCGCGCTCCGAATAAATTATCGTCATCATTGATGACACTGTCCCACTGTCCGTGGTCATCATCCCCGGCGTCCCGATAGAACGTATTAAAAAATAATATGTCGTCACGTTTGTCCGGTATTCTCGAGATACACGCCCTTTGCCCGCCGCGCGTCTCTCGCGCACATTTCATCCATCCATTCGACAAAATTGATATGCGTCCATTTATCTCGGAGAGGGTGCAATAGCAGGACAAAAAGCCTAGAAACACATGTAAAAGTTATTCCACTGGTACGATTTACCAAGTGGTTTTAGTGCAAAAAGACCGGTTTTTAAAATTGTACACGAGAAGCGTATAGCGAAATATAAGAAGTCCACATTTTGATCATTTCAAATAGTATGCAATCATTTTTGATAATTTATTATAAAAAAATTTTAAATATTCGTTGTTAATTGTTTGCTTTTTTCTTACGTCTCACTATATACACTTTTTCTGTATAATTTTGACATGAAGTACTTTTACTCCGAAGTCACTCGGTAAGCCGTATTGTTGGAACAACTTTTACATGGTTTTCCTTACAAATCAATTAAATTGTATTGTCGTGTATTTATCCAGTAATTTATAGCGACTTTAAATGTACAGTTCATATACTACATTAACCCGCAAAATTCAACACGTCATAGATAAACACCCGCTGTGAGATGAAACTCGAAAAGTTCAATTTTTACTATTGCGCCCTCTTAACAGGCAGAACTATTTTTGATATTTTCTATTATACGAAACTGTAGCATACTAGTGGCGGGGGGGGGGGGAAAGGCGTCATTTGAGGGATTCAGATTATACTTTTGCCGCCGATGAGTTAGATGGTCGTATTCATTTTCCTCTACTGATTATATATCTACGCTTTTCGATTGTCCATTTTTCTCCAAAACTTTTGGAAACATTCATAGGTAACTAATTAATATTTTATTATATAATTATTATTATTAATTCAATAAAAATTTTTCTACGAAAAAAAGTTGATGACCTTTTTTTTTTGTTTTTTTAGATTTTTAAAAAGGTAGGTTTCTAAAAATAAAGGCGGTAAAATCTAATCTTTCCTACGTCGGCTGGCCTGGCTGGTTTGCGGATTGCGCTGTCTTTATAATTATACGAGGAACGGAAAAAGTGGCCTACTCATATCCACAAATAGTCTTGTATTTTATTTGTTTTGAGAAAAAGGTGTCAAGTTTTTTAAGGCGTAAATTTTTACATTAAAAATTGACTGGTGGGATGAAAAATTGGCCTGCTTCAAATGTTTGCATCCCTCTTTAACAACAGAAATGACGCTCTTGGTCGAATACCTATTACCTATTTATTATCACTCAATAATAAATAATTATATATAAAAGCACAATTTTATTACAAATTTCATCCTTAAACGCCCATTAACTGCTAACGTTAAAATATTTGGAAAAAAAATTTTCGTCCCGTTTACGCGGTCATTTTGAAAGTTACCTCTATATATTATGCCACTATTTAACATATAAAGACTTAATTTCTATAATAATCAATATTCAAACACGAAGATGAGAATATATTTAATATATAATCGTTAATTAAAAATGTCAAGTATTGCCTATACTTTTATATTTTTTTCAAGGAAAGTTATTCTAAAATAATTAGGTATGTTTCCAAACAAAGTGGAAATATACTTATTGGTTTTACATTATGTATTTTATAGCTTTCAAATTTCGGGTAAAATGAATTTCTCTGATAGAAAATGTAATTTAGTTAATATTTTAAAGAAGTAATTTTTTTCCATTTCCTATGTAGTTTTCCTACATGTAAAGAATAAACTTGGGATAGGGAGGAAAGATATAGGTACGAAATGTACAAAACCTGTACAGTGTACACGGTAAATGTTTTATTTTTATAATTCTAAAAGAAAAATCATTTAAAAATTCAGTTTTATGCTGTTATAATTTTATGTGTGATATAAATTTATTAAAATTTAAACCTAATGGAAATGTCCCGTATTTTTTAAATTTAATCTGGGATCCCTAGTATAAGTTCTTTCAGCAACAATAATATATTCATATATATATAGTACTATGTACTTAATTTTGGAATGATATTATTTTTTTTTTTTAAAAAAAAAACACGCCTCTTATACATATAGTACTACAAGGACCGGGATAGTCTTTAAATTCAATATTGTTGATATAATATTACACATATTATGTATATTATACTTATCACGGAAAAGCGAGGTGACCGTCTTCTCATTTAGCAATCAGTATATTATGGCCCATTACATTTATAGACTGACATAATATTTCAATTTATAATGATAAAATATTATGGCGATATTACGATTTTATGCGATTATCACATATATCTACTATATATATAATATTCTTGCAATCCTTCTTTAATTTATGATTTACGATTTTTAGACACTTTATTAGTCACAAAACTGTTATACAGATGATTTAATAATACCATTATGGACTTTTAAAGCAATATTATTGGCAAATATCACAATAATTGATGAACTTTGGACAACATAAATCGTACGTTTCAAGCACAGATAGCATGACAATTGCATAATAAATTATAAGATAATATATTTAAATCAATACCAATAACTAATAGAAATATTGCTAATTGAGAAGATGCCGGATTTTTGTTTACGTTCAAAGTGTTTTTGATTTAATCTATATTTTGTGGAACTACATTCTTTCACTCTTCCAAATTTCGTACAACACTATACAATTGGGTTGTAGACTGTGGTATATACATAATTTTTTGTTCCTGCTGCAGCTGTTATTCACCACATTTTACCTAATAATATTGTCTAATATATATATATACACGAATAATCCTTCTGTATATAGCTATATAATATAGTGTACCTATATATCATCTCATAATGTATCTCATATGTATTGAGTGTGCACTATGTAGAGCGTAGTTAAATCGAATATTTCATTCAGTTTTTCAAAAAAAAATAAAATAAAATAAAAAATATTAGATCTATTTGATCTGTTAACAAGTCATATAAAAACGGTTAAACATGTCGAACATGTCTTATATTATATTTATATAAATTGTTAGGTATATTAGGTTTAATATAATATATTCGTACAATATATGAATATATATAATGTAATACACTAATACGTATTACCAATAAAGCTTATACGACATATATACCCTCGGATATGAGTTATGTATAGGTATGTTATAAATAAAACATTATGTATTTTTTTATGTGTGAAAAGGTTTCAGAATCAATATATATTGTTAGTAAAATTATTGTTAATTCTATTGCCTTTTTAATTATTATTATAATATTATAATATATATATATGCGTGGGTGTATTTGAAACACGAATTCGTACGATTTCGCGAATATTGCATAATAAACAATTATTAAATATTTTGGTTTATGTCGAAACGTGGAAACTTTTTTAGTACAAACTCACCTAATTATGCTTTCAGTAGTCGTGACTCTAAGTCCTTTAGTTCGGTGTTCCTTCATAACTGAAAAAAACCAATTCAAATGTTTTAATACGTCCTTATTAAAGTTTTCAATAATTGATATAGTGTTATATTTGGATTTTGGCGATAGGGTTGAAAATTTAATTAAATTAATTACATTAAATCAACGATTTTTTAAATGTGATAAACAACAATTTTAAATACATCTTTTTGAATTTTTTTTGTATCGACTGTGCCAATATTTAGTATCTAACATTATACGCATTTTATCTTCATTATTAGGTAGTAGAGTAACGACCGAAAAAATTGGGTTGAATGAACCTATAGTAAAATGAATAGCACCTCTACGCACTTGTCTAGTTTTTTCTTCTATTAATGACCTAAACAGAATTTAACCTAAATTAACCTCAAAATATATACATACATAACAGATATTTTATATTGTAAATTAAATAATAAAAAAAAAAATATATTAATTTAAAAATAAATTTATTATTTTTACAGAAAAAAATACAAATTTTATTTAATATTAACAGATTTTAGGTATCTATACTTACAAGTACTTGACTTTAGGTAACAACCTGCCATAAACTAATTTGTATTCATATCTAATATTATGTTCAAAACTTTTAATTTTTCTAATTACCTACTGGCTACTAATAAAAAAAACTATTCTAATTACAGTTATCCACAATTTTTATTTTAGCACGCGTCACTGCTGTGCATATATACATATTATATAAGTAAGATATTTTTATTTTTTTGTATATACTTAATATATATATAACCATTTATAAGTAATAAGTTATTAACTACCTAATCACATTAAAAATATATTTTCTATAAATAGATGAAATATATATTATATGTATTAAAAATGTCTGAATTTATTGTAATTTTATTTTAAATTTACATATAATTTGTTATAAGAACTCTAGCTAAGTTTTCAAACAATTATTTAGATGTACCTAAAATGTAGTTACTTAACTTTAAAGTATATATTATATACTTATCGTGTTGAGTGTATGATACAAATGCACGATTTAAAATTAAAAAATGTATTGTATATAGTACCCGACTAATTGCAACTATAGATAATATTAATTATTGTTATAATATATTAAATACATTTAGCGTAGAATATTGTTTAGATAAATTTTCTTCGTATGTTCCATATATCATTAAAGCAAGGTTATTTTTCTGAATTTTAGATTTTATCAAACAGATGTGAATATGTTTAAAAAAAAAAAAAAAAATCATCATAACACCTAATACGAACAAATACTATTATTGATACAAAATTTGGATTTCAATAGCAATACCATAGGTACATTTTTATTCTATCAGAATACAAGTAACGGATATGATATTATGGGTATATATTACATGTACTCACCGGAGAACAGACGATATCATTTGCGAGCACTTTAGTCCTTAATGTTAAAATATTATCGGAGGAAATCGCAACGAATTGATAAACGGTCGACTAAAATTTAAATACTTAAAATATAACGTTATAAAATAATGGTTAAGTATATATATATATATATAAAAAAAAAAAAAAAAACCAAAAAAGTATTGACGTCCGGGACAACACGGCCCGACGACGGGCTGCAATGCACTGCGATCAGTTGTGTTCGCGCGCGCGGTCATCGGCTCGATCGGATTTCGCAGATTCGCCGGCGCAAGTGTGCTGCTACGCTACGGCCGGCGGTAGACAATACGACCACGCAGTTGTACGTGGTTTGGTGTACAGCAGGGATGGGCAACTGGCGGCCCGCGGGCCCACATCCGGCCCGATGTCCATTTTTATCCGGCCCGGACTGCCTTTCGACATTTCTATCATCGAAAAGTTTACTATGATTTACTTCAAATATAGTGAAATAGCCTAAATTGTATCCCGGAAAAATTATCAATAATAAAACACATAATATTAAACTTAGAGATATTAGTTCATATCATAGGCATAAAATATATTATTAATGAATTTTTTTTCACATAATAATAAAAAATGAACTTTATATATCTGGCCCGCAATCATTTCAAGTTTAAAAAATTGGCCCTCGAGTTACATCCTGCCCATCCCTGGTGTAGAGGATTGTCTCCGGTTCGACCGACCGCTGTAGTACTTCAGGTACAGTACCAGCTACTAGTTCATACCTATTTTTGATAAAAAAGAAAAAAAAAAAAGCAGGTAGATATATATGGGTACTTCTCAAAATGTAAAATATGATACTATTTTATACGATGATTATTGTTTTAGTTGTGAGCGAGGGCGAAGGCGAAGAATAATTAATTTAAAAAATTAAAAAATACTCTTATAAAAATAAATATAATATAATATAATGTATTATATTTATTTTTCATAATATTTTTGTATTCCTTTTTTGTTTTTTGTTTTTTATTATTAATTTGTAACCTGATGATGACTTACGGTCGAATTTAATTGTTATACTACCTAGAATCTTGTTTTGAACACACTCTAGACACGTTTTATTTTTCATAATATATTATATAGTATATAATATAGTAACAATTAGTTTAGACCGTAAGTCATCATCAGGTTACAAATTAATAATAAAAAAACAAAAAAGGAATACAAAAATATTATGAAAATTAATAAATATTTTCATAAAAATGTTCATATTTTAATTCCCTAATACATATTATATCGACTCGAATGTGTTCTCCTAAACGGCCTAAATAAATATATTCACAAGACAATTAAAGTGAAACTATATAATCCTATTAATATACTATCTAACCTATAGTTAAATAATTAATTAATTAATTCAGTTAAATATTGTTTTATGAAATACCATAACTTTTTTCAGATAAATTTACTAATATTTTAAATACAAATAATAATAATAATAAACAAGATTTAATAATAATATCAAATAACAGAAAAAATATGTAGGTAGGTACGTATTAAATTCAGTATTAGAGGAATTACTCATTTATAATAGTTTAAATATATAAAAAGATTTTAAAGATAATCATATTTACCAATACATATTAGACAACGATACATAATTTTCTAACAGCTGTTTTAATTAATAAGTGATTCAAATTTTTTCTCCGACATAATATATTATAATAATCTTATTATATATAATATATTAGAAATTATTAATAGTATATCTTATATACCTCTATAAACAAAGACCATCCTAAATGATATATTTACTATATTGTAATTATATTATTTTTAGGTATATCTTGGTAATTTATTGAAAAAAAAAAAACAAAATGCAAATTCTTTATTTAAATTTACAAACAATAATCACAATTAAAATTTACCGATCTAATGCTTGACGATGCACATTTGGCGTAGCTCCATTCCAAACATCTTGTGCGCTTTGCCTATAAACTTGCCCAAAGTTACTTACCTATATAATTTAAATGATAAAACATGTGTACTAAATTTCGTCTTCTGGATAAAATTCGGAACACTGTGTGGGACGAATTTAGAAACATTGATGTATCGAAATAGAAAATTTCACGTGATACTTGTAAATGTACAGAAGTATAACTTAAATATGTTAAAAGTACTTATATTGAAGTATAATATTTATATATAATCTGATATAAAAGTATTTACTATGACTATTAACTGAATCCTCTTGAAATATTATCTGCAATGAATTCCAAAATCGTAAAAATTAAAACTTTTTATAACCGGTACAATAACAAATATTAACAGCAGGCTGGCATTGTTGAAAAGTTCTATAGAATCTATGCGATAACTTCCTATAATGACTACTAGAGTGCGACACTCCGTGATTGAGAAATGCTTGGGAACGGAATTGAGTACAGGAACGAAATATCAAAAATAATAAAAATCTAAATTTAAAATACATTTATGGCAAAACACCAATGCGCTGAATGGTTTACCATTGACGTAATATTCAAATGACCTTATTAACATATAAATAATGACGTAATATTGTATATTGTATATTACCTAATTTATGCTACAAATATTTTTAGGTTTTTTCCAGCTATGTTTTCATTTGATACTACTGTGTGACGAAGGTATCATTTACTAATTAATTTATTAAATTAAGAAATTGCATAAAAGAGTATAAATAGTAAATATCACTGATGTCTGATTGTTAAATTTACGAAGTGTATTTTTTTTTGTATTTTAAGTGGAGCGAAGAATCTTTAGGTTTTACAATGATGTTAATTTTTTTCTAGATATATCTAACTTGGGGCTAATGATAAGTGAAGGGACAACTAAATACATGGTAATTACGAGAGGTAAACAATTAGACCGAATAGAAGTTTGAAGATAGAAAATTATTGTTTTCAAAAAGTAGAAAGCTTTAAATATCTGGGAGTGGACATAAATAGCCGCAATAATTACCACGAGGAAATAAAACTGAGAATAAAAGCTGGAAACATGTGTTATTTATCAAAGAGATCAAAAATGAAACTATAAAAGATTTTAGTAAAACCGGTAATTCTATACGCATGCAAAACGTGGCCAACATCAAAAGAGGACGAAAGAAAATTGGCCGTTCTAGAGAGGAAATTCCCGCGACACCTTTTTAGTCCTAAAAAAATGATCAAACAGGTGTATATGAAATAAGATCTAATAAGGAAATTAAAAACCTGTGGAGAGAAGAAGACATTATACAAACTTTTAAAGGAAGAAAAATGAGCTGGCTTGGACACGTAAGGAGATCGAGCGACATAATGAAGGATGCGTTTAACTGGAAACCAGAAGGTAAGACACTACTGGGCAGGCCGAAGAAAAGGTGGATGGACGAAGCCAACCAGAATTTCCGGGCACTTGGGATTCATAACCCGGACGAGTTGACAAAGAATAGAGAGGAATGGAGGAGGCTGTGTGGAGCAGTGATGGGCTTTAAAGGCCTATAAAAGCTGAAAAGAAGAAAGAAGAAGAATACCTAACTTTCCTGATAGATGGATGGAGTCAATTAGGAGATTTATAGTAAAGAGATTTTTGATAGGTAGCAAATTCATTCTACTTTCCAGGGTTTATTTTTTCATTTTCCCGGCAGTTTTCTTAAGCGTATAAAGGAAAAATCCATATTATAACGGAATATAGTTTAAACCTAAACGTAGCTGTTACTTACGGTATATATATATAATCTACCTTCCCCTCCCATTTCAAACCGACGATGCCCCGGGAAACTATACTTCCGTAGTACCTACTGCCGAGACGCTAAGCCGCCATCGTTTATTGAAATCATAATATGATAATTATTACAATTACAAATTACAAAACGTTTATTAAATGTATTATGCATTCTTATGCATTCTATACATTATTACAATTGGAACACGCTATCCTGGAGTCGTGTGCTGTTTGCTACCGTTTCATTGCCAGTTACTGATTCCCGTTCATCGTTCACCTTGGATTACGATAAAAACGGGATAAAATTGTAAGACGTTGAAAAGTCGGATTTCAATTCTGAAAACTGTTTTGAATTCATCAGCTTGTCTTCTAGGGATCGACCGAGGCGTTATTTTTATTTTTGTTGACCATTTTATTTTTCATTACCAGGCTATTTTTGATTAATTTTAAAATGTACTTAAGTATTTATAAATTATTATATTTTTATTTTTCCTACATTTTTAAAAAAATTGCAGGCGTTGCGGCTTAATATAAAAAAAAAAAACTTAATTTTAAGTTTAATTAACTTACGTAATATATAAGTTGAACTAAAAATTATAGTTATATATAATCATGTATAATCAATATTAAGCTTATTAGATGAATTAGGAATATTATATAGATACCTACAAGATACATTGCATACAATTCATAAGGAAACATACTTTTTTGGACAACTCGTTAATTGTTTTAATATTAGTAGGTATTGTTTTCAAATATCAATATAAATATTACAAGATTTGATTTAAGATTACATTTTGATCATCCCATACATAAGAAGATAAGAATCAAAATTCAAAAGGTCAAAAGTTAAATTCCCATTTTAAACCAAACAATGGAATAAATTTATTGTGAGCTTCGTTCAACTTTCAGTACGACCGAAATAGAATTATTTTATCTTTATCTCGTTATAAATATAAACATAAAATATATTAATTAATCATTTTGATCAACGTTGTATAACAATAAATATCCCACTCCCATTGAATGCCTACTATTATAATATTGATTATCATAAGTATTCGAATTAGTGTGGTATTATTACAAATGTATATAATATTTTAGTACAAAAAAAGTAACTCCATCTACTATAATAAATAATCAAAAGGATTTCTCACACAGATATGCCCACAAGTAGGCACATTAAGGTGGTCTTATGAAAGTTTAAAATTGCGTTGTGATGCCTCCTAATTTGGTTGCAATATCTCAACGTCAGTTTAGCCTATATGGAATTTTATTATTTTTATTGGCAATATTATATATTATTATTATATTATTAAATTATATATTTAGTACATCATTTGTACGAACTCGGAAAACGCGAAATTCTATGGGTGGGCTGGCGTGACGCCACTTCGGAAGTTGACCGGATTTGTGAAAAAAGTTCTCAATAAACATCGTAAATCGTATGAAAAAGAAAAAAAGTCCAAATTAATAGGTAAAAGGAACTGTTGTGGTATAGGTACTGTTAGAGATAAATAACATAAAATATTAATTTAGAGGTAAAAATAATGAAAGTTAAAGAATAACGATAGATACTATTAGAAAACTATTTTTATGTATTCTTTATGACTTTATCGTAATATAATTATATTGTAATTTCAATAAATAATAACAAAATAACCATTATGCAGATAATATTCTATTTCTTTTTCAATCAAAATCAAAAAAAACAGAATAATACGACGAATAAAATAAAACTAAATATTTTCAAAAAATATAAATTTATACAATACCTGATTTAATTCTGTGAGAATTAAATTTGAAAATTTTTTTAAACAGTTTTTTTCCAAACTTAAGAAAAAACTACAGAACAATTATGTAAAAATGGGAAGGACATAGGTATTTTAAAAAATTTAATGTGGTTATTTTCTCGTAATTCCAAAAATAATAATACTATAGAAACTAGATTAATCAAATTTAAATATCTTATCACATTTTGATTGAGAAGTCTATTATATGAGATGTTTTGTATGGAAACATATAGGAAGTTCTACAATGTTTGGTGAATATGGATTTTGAAATCACTTTAGAAATTTTGAAAAATTTTTCATTTTTTAGTTTTTGATAACAGTAAATATAAATAAATACAGCTTCATTTTTATTTTAATGCTTTTAAATGTATTTTTTAAAAATTTAATTTGAATTTTTCTTGAAATTTCAGGATAATTACCTATATAGAATCCCTTATAAATCGAATATGGTACCCGAATTTTAAGGGGTAAAGGTAATTTTAATTAAAGTATTGTTTATTCAACACAATTTGATCAAAAACGGACATAAATAGGGGTGGACTGGGCCAATATTTTTTGGGTGGGGAGTTATATTTTAGTCAAGCCAAGAAGGCAAAAAATATAGTAGTGTATAGAGCATAAGCGAAGATCCTGTTCAATATCAGGGGGGAGGGCTTGAATATTACGGAAAGTTAACGAAGAATCATAGATTAGGTAGTGATATTTTCAATTTACAATCAAATATACGTGATGGGAAACATATTTGAAATAAAATATTATTCATTATTATAGCATTAGAACATTTTTTTATATGCTCGAAACACAATTATTAAATATTTGGGGAGGGGTAAGCATTTTTTGCTTAACTGAAACGAATGTCTGCCGGTCATGTGTGTGTGGCAGGTACGATGCGATTGTCGAACGGCGAGTTCAAATAGATATAAGTTTGTCAATAAGTTTAGATACTGGACTCGTTGTGAACTTAAAATATTTCTAAAAGATTTACCTTTCAAAATATGTAAGAAAAAAATTATTTTTTCAACACCGAGAAACGTATATGATCTCCTTAAGAGGTCTCCATACCACCCATTTTTTCTGATTAAAAACTATTCATTCTAATTCTAACAGTCTGGCACGATGCGTACTCCGTTAACAATTTCGAAAACGTATATAAGCTTTTCATTATTTAATTGAGGGAATGATCAAGTCACGTTTTTCATTTTCATATTTTTACATTTTATACTACGATTAAAATTTAAAACCATTTAAAGTTTCCAACATTTTCAAAATTTTGAACATAAATATCTAATTAAATAACACAATTTTTAAAAAATGGTTCGATCATATTATGAAAAATTCGAATAATTTTTCAAAATTAAAATTGATTTACTCATATGCGACTTTCTGATGGAATCAAAATCGTCTATTTGAATGAAAAATATAAATTTTTTCATGGTTATAAAATAGATAGCCGACATATGCATTATACACTGTGCAAGTGGGTGCATATAATTGCTCCCTGTATACTTTTGATACGGGCTACTAACATCATTGATTATATATTATATTATATTATATTTATATTATATATTTTATATTATTATAAAATCAATGCTAACACTAATAATCACGTACTCCTTACACAAATACAAAATCATAATAAGAAAGTATAATAAATTGCCTAAATAATACTCCTAAGAACTGTGTAGTGTGAAGGTAATTTCAAAAAAATGTATATCAAATATCAATGTTTACGAAAAACTAAAGTGTATACTTGAATTTAGCTCTTTTGGTCTACAAATGGTGCTTACTTAGAGAATCACGCTTGGAATCAAAATTAAAAAATGAATTAATATTTTTACAACTTTTACTAGAATTTAATAAGTTTTTTAATTTTTACGTTCTCTAGCAGCACCACCTGCATGTTTTTTTATTTCCGAATTGTTCATCGATTACTATTATTTTTTTTTTTACAAAAATAAAAACAAAACAAAATTGCATTGTTACAAGATATTGTCCAAGTGTTATTTCACTGACTAGTGACTAGTAACATACAAATTCGAAATGTCTATATAACTATTATCGACTATTATGATCGTTGTGCGCTATAGAACTGAGAAATAATTACGCTGCATGAATACAACAATAAAAATTAATAGATATGTTTATAAAAACGTTTACGTGAAAAAAATGTTTCAAAGTAAAATATTTAGTACATACTAAATAGGTCCGAGCAGTAGTGTACGCAGAGTGGTGGCTAAGGGGCTGAAGCCCCCCCCCATTACCAGTATAATTATATTATTTTTATGTTTCATATTATCAATGTTATATCAATGTTTTATTATTTATATATTATATATATATATGTATAGTGACGTATTTTCAAATAAATAATATTTATTAAAAATATTTAATTTTAATTTTTAACTTTTCAAAAAGTTGAACTTTATTATATTAGGTTATACCTATATTTTACTTCACTACTTGTACTTTTAATTTTCATAAATTCAGTATGTGTATCAAAGATAATACATTAATTACTATCACAGCTAGTCTACTAGCATTTAATATTTTGAAAAAGGTATAGCCATTTTGAGTGGGTAAATTAATTTATATTGATTTTATACTTAAAATTTAGATAAATGCTCTTAATCCAGTGAAAATAGCAACACTAGCTCTTCAAAAACAAGATATCCATCTGGGCGATTTTTATGGTATTTGGCTAAGAGCAATTCACGGATTAAAATTAAATGGTTCCATACTTGCAAATTGTATTGTGAATGCCATGAAAAAAAGAGAAACTTTACTGTTAGAAAATAAAATATTTTTGGCTGGTGAGTAGAATTAAATAAATATTATGTGTAGTGTGTTATTTTTTCTTTCATTTTAGCAATTTTTCTGGATCCAAGATATCAAATTTTATTGACCGAAGAAAAGAAAATAACTGCAATTAATCATTTAATAGACACATGGA
>JAIPRL010002879.1:26716-53284 GCA_025469235.1 Pemphigus obesinymphae | reverse complement strand
CACATATAACTGATGGAACGGCTACCGCAGCCGCTGTCAGGCTGGTACTGGTCACTTGGTTCCTTAGGCTATCTCCACACCCAAGTACGCAATTTTGTTTTCCCCGCGAACATCCGAGATGGGAAAATATACAAAATATGCAAAACAAAATCTATGTTATTTTAATATAAATTATATAAATCGTGTACATTTCTTGTCGGATAAAGTCTACTTTATTTAACACTAGAAAGTTGTTACTTGTGATTTTAAAATATTCAGTACTTATTCAAAACCAATAATTTCACACATTTTTATAGCTGAAAATAAGAACACACGAAAATATAAGTTACAAACAAAAATATGCATTAAAAATAAAAATATATAGGTACTAAAAAAAATGACAAATATGCATTAAATATGCAAAACAAATTAAAAAAGTCAAAAATAAGATTGGTGTTATTTTAGTAAGAATGAAATAATAAATCGTGCAAATTTCTTATCAGGTTTTAAATAGCTCATTTTAATAAATATAGGTTACCTATGCATTTACATATAAATCCGTACCCTAATTATAAGTATAATATTATAACGTATGTACCTATAATATAGACAATGTGAGCGTGGATTTAGCTCCAGCAGATATATTTTATCAAAAAAGATTAACAATATCCGTAATTTTCTCATTTGTTATCCTACGTAGGTATATCAATGCAATTATACTATATCGTGATAAAAATGGGCTGCTTACCCATATATCTATATATATAATAATAATATATTATATTAAATTATTATTTATTATATGTCCTCCACTTTAATATAATATTTGTAAATATACCTCCTAATTTAATATTACATTATTAGATAAATATACCTATATATATATTCTATAATATATACTAGCTGAATTGGTCAAGCCTTAGCCGTTAGGACGTGAAATGTAATATTATCGAATATAATAAATAATAAAAGTTTCGATTCGTTCGTTAATTTGATAACAGAGACGTTTTGTCTGCCCTGATAATGACTTTCAAGTAATCCGCTCTCACATTCTCTAATGTGGATTTGAAATTTCAGATCAAACGGTCGTGTTCGTAATAATTAAGCAATAATTTTCCGACCTGTCGCTATACACTAAACGCGTATCGTTGATAACACATCTTCCTCTACATTGTCCACGAAACCAAAACCAGCGGATGTTCTCCGAGAAACTGGAAGAAGTAAACAAATCTGATAATGACACACTTGTCTTTGGACTTTGAATGTAGTCATGAAATTACCATATATCTCACAATATTCGTCGGTCCAAATGACGTGAAAGCATGAGTGATGTATTTCTGAATAATGCTCTAGAAATCATTATTGTACTTTCGATTATAGCTTCAGCCACAAAAGTGTTTTTGATTAGTTCAGCCATATAGTGGTGGCAAATTGACTTTGCCATTGGAACAACACTACGTGCGCTAGGTGTTTTTTTTTTTTTTTTTTTGAAACTTCAAAGCGTTACAATAAAAGCACAGATTAGTCGTTGGACTAATGACAACATCGCGATATATACATTCTGTATCCGTAGGTAGTTTTTATCGTAACTGAACACCGCCTTGTCGAGATCGATTCTTCTCGTTCTCGATCGACTCTAAGTAGTATAAGTATTATATATAGGTAGCTATATAAGCGTTCAAAATTTCACATCGTATGTCTATTCAGGTGTTGCAGCGGTTCTTGAAGTAAAAGCTCGCGCTTCAAACTCGTGCGTCTCGCTCTCCAGATGTTTCAACATATCAGCTACTATGCAGGCTGACAATTGCCGCGCATGTCTTAAGTTTATCTTCAAATGTTTGATTTTTCGGGTATAGCATTTCAAATAATTTCGAGTTCTTAATGTTTATTAACAGAAAAGGTGTCCAAAAATAGTTTAGGCGCGTGTTTTTTTTCTAATTAATTTTAATTCGTGCAATTTTTGTTTTCAAGTAACTGAAACAATTTTTTCTTTTGTTTATAGGCGATTATTGTACCAGCATAGTGACTCCAATTAAATATAAAATGAAATATTTAGGCCCTTAACTTTTTTTCTACTCATCGAATTGAAGATTTTAATAGCTAAAAACCTGCTCTCCTGACTATACGCGGATCATTTTGCGAAAACCGTGTAAAAATCGGTACAGTAATTTTTGAGCCTATTAATCTCAGATATACTATAACATCCATATTTTATGTATATATAAGTAAATGTAAATGGTATATTATATTGTTGCCGAAATTAATTATATCCTTCCTGTGTAGATATATAATATAATATATATACACCTATATTAAATTATTTTGTTTTTATTTCACATTGTTAGAAAAATATCGAACAGATAGTGATACAGAGATGGAACTATTTTTTTTGGGGGGGGGGAGGGTGGTAAACGGGGTTTGACCCCCGTGCGTAAAATTTTTGGATGACGTAAATATTTCGGTAAAATTTTTAAAGTCTATATAATGAACATAAATGCCGGCGAATGGCGATGATATTTTTTTTTAGGCGTAATTTACACTTTCCCCTGGGCGTTAAAATTTTTAGTATTCTTTATATAATATACGAATGTTATTAATCGCAAAAAAGTTTCCAATACCTCAATATTTTCATGACACAATAATATATAGATATATTGTTTGATAAAGATATAGACACTGAATAAATTGGCATCCCTATCGTTCCTATATCGTTGCAGACATTTCACAATATTGTTGCCCGATAAATGACAAGCTATTTCTAAAACAAATTAATATGAACTATATTTAAAATATATATTTATATTTTATATGTAATACATACGAATATACAATAATTGTGCTATATCAATAAATTAGTAAAAAATAAAATACCGCGGTACTGTGTATATTATATATAGAATTAAGTTTTACTTCATATATTATCATAAAAACCCGTTAAATAATTTATACAAAGTTAAGAAATTGTGACATATAAATTTAAAAGATAAATAGATATGTATATGCAGATGAGTTTTCCTTTGAGATTGTATACAGTAGGTATAATATATAATATATTGTATATACTTCACAATAAGCATATATGTATACGAAAAATGTTTGTGCACAATCGAATAATTGTGTATTTTTACGCATAAACGAGTCGCAAAAAAAGAATGTTCATCACCAGATGGGCCACGCCCAAATAAATATGCCGACCATTTTCATTGTATATCTATACCATTTTCAAAAAACTTTTTTCAAACTTATAATAATAGTCTACAGCCGACTTCCAAAAAATTTATTATAAATTATGTAATTATAATATATACCGCACGTGTAGGAAACCATAGATATTAAGTACCTATATATATATATTAATAATTATATTAAAAAAATTCCAAGTGAAATACGAAATTAATCAATATATTTTAATAGACATACACTATATGTAATAAGTACCTAAACCAACTAATTACTCTACAGGGACATATACTTTATGTAGTTGTCTACTGCAGAGATAAATCATGAAATTTATCGTATAACCATATAGGTATAGTCCATATAATAATTACAAATCATTAACTGAAGTCTGAAACTTTTTTGTATAAAAAAACCATTAAAAAATTTACATAGTCTCAAGGGCAAATGCAGGAATAAATGTTGGGGGTGTGTTTTGAAAAATGTTAAATTTTATATTTTTAAATTAATAACATAATCAATTTAAATTGATATAATATGAAAGTAATTATAGTATTTGATTATCTTTTACTTTTTAGTTATTTTTGAGTTGATAAATGTTAGGTATATGCGATGGTAATTATTTTTATTCAAAAAGTAGTTTTAACTTTTGAGTAATTTTAAAACCAAATTGTTATTAAAATGATTACTACCTATATGCTATTATATATGTAGTACCTACTATTTCATAATTTTACATTAGTGTTCAACATACCTGCCTAAAAAAATTCAATTCGAAATTTAAAATTTACAAACGACTACAAAACCCGGATTTTACATATTTATATACAAATTACAGGTAACACTTACTTTTTTGGGTAATCTTTAACCTCGCAGAAAATTTTTAATAATAACTTGAAAAATTCTGAAGTCAGGTTGTCTATTTTCTTACTTGTTTTAATTTCTAGGGCACTTTTAATGCCCCTCCCCATTGCCTACTATCTAACAATTTTTTTATTATTTTATCCTATGATGGAAGACAAATTGAATACTTTAGGAGTAATTAGTAACTATACCAACTATATAGTATAGGTATTCCGCTAATTATATACTTACCTGAATATTTCTTATTTACTATATCTATACATATATACTCATGCACGATAATATATAGCTAGAGTATAAACTATATGTGTATGCATATAAATATAATGATTGTAATATATAATCTTACAATTTAATTAAATATATTATATTTCATTATTACCTGTCGAGTATAAAATAGGTATAAATATAGTGATGCGGCGTTATTAGTATACCTGCAGCTATATTGTACCAGAAGGCAAAAATAACTAATAAGTAAAAGAACTAAATAAAAGATGAAAACAAGATGCCATTTTTGTCAAGTATTTAACTCTTAACTATAATAGGTAGGTATAGTTCTTAATTAATATTTATATCAAAAAAGGAAGTGTTAATTTTTAATATTTTCAGATCTATACAATCAACATATACATAAAATAACGCATTCTTATAATTTTTAGTATATTTAGATCGATAATTATCGGTTTAATTTAATGTCAATGTGAAACCGCCATATTGTGAATTTATCGAAGAAAAATATGTCATATTTATAGGGAACGGACTTTATTGTAATTACAATTTTTTACCTAATTTTAATAATCGACTTTTGGTAAGATATAAATCCATTTTATGAATTTTTAATTAAATCGGTATTAATTAAATTTTACATATTTTTACATATTTGGGGATAAATACATTATTTTTACATATTTTATAAATAAGTACATATTTTGTAAATATTTTGGGAGTATTTGATTTTTTCGCTTTTTTTCATAATTGGCGTGTTTCACTATCTAATAATTTTTCTTTTCTATATTATTTATACACTCGTCGTTGCCGATGATGATTATCTCATTATAGGTGTTATCTAAATCGACTTCACGTTTCTGTACACCGGGTTCTTCCACACAACCACGCCATATATCTAGTTGAACACCATATTCTGCCAATTATACCGTTTATACCGTTGTCTACTCGTCTACCGATCGGGACAATATTATTCACGTTGTCACTGTTTTTGTTTTTGTTTTTTTTGTCCATTAAATTCATGTCATTGTTGATACAAGTGCTATTTTTTTTCAATAAATTTGTAAGTATGCCCAAAGTTACAAGTTTATTTAATATTAAGGCAGCTATGTACGTAAAATAATTCCCAAATGAAACATTTAAAAGCGACGGGAAAGCAATTAAAAATGCTGTTACATATTTTGAATTTTTTTTACATATTTCAATAAAAATAGATACATATTTTGGGTTTTTTATTACAATAAAGTCCGTTCCCTAGTCATATTGTTATTCATATATATCTACATAATAAATATAAAATACGTACCTACAAATAACAGTCACAATATGGTATATATTATAATCCAATGTATTCTTAAAGTTCTATACCTAATTTATTATATAAGGCGGACGTCGCACATAGAAAAAACATCCATAGTAGGGTATAGCCGGTACACATACCCTGAACCAAATATCATTGATAGAATTAACAATAATATTATGCAATAATCAAATTTTAACAAACGAATATTTGTTGAAATAATACAATTTTTGTTATTTTAATGTTTATATTGTTAAATCAATGAAAAATGTGTTTTAATTGAATTCTAACTAATCTAATTGAAAAAATATTCTGTATAAATTGATTATTTTGATCAACAAATGGGCGTTTGTACTATGAAGAAGAATAAGAATAAGAAAGAAACACAAAATATTTATAATTCAATTAATAAAATATTCGTTAATTCAAATAAATTTGTATTCAACTAGACAATTTTACCCAAGACATTGATAAAAGATATTGTTAAATCAATAAAACGTTTTGTTATTTTACTGTTAAATTAACAAATATTTTATTTCTAAATCAACAAACATTTTATTGGACAACCATATTATTAAATTAATCTATATTTTTATTGAAATCACAGATATATTTGGTTCAGTGCAGTACACATAGATATTAGATATAGTTATCTTTATTTACATATTATACAAAATATACGTATTATAAATTATAATTATAACCTGTGTACATATAACAAAATGATGTATAGCATAATAAGATAGTAAGTACAGTATTGTTGTACCCATATAATATAAAATATATTTTTGTTTTTTAAAAATGATTAAATTTTAAATGTTTTAAAAATAATACAAAGATGAAAACTCCATACTATAGAATGCGTATATATAGCATATATATGTATATAATTGTATAATAAATATTTATAGAATCTATTTAAATACTTAATAAAAAATATTCTGATACTTACATATTTTTAAATAGGTACCTATTTTCAAAATATGATTATCATACGTAGGTACATCGAAAAAAATATCGTTGACAATATTAACAATGTAATATTGTCAATGATGGTTAACAATATGTTTAAGTTATTGTATAGCATAATAACTTGTTTAGTTGATTATATACATTGTAGAAATAATGTAACATAATATTATCAATTTGATAACTTACATTGTTAGTGTAAATATTATACATTGTTGATAATATTATTATCAAATGAATAATATTACAATGTAAACATTTATAATAATTATTATCATTTCTGCAATAGTTAATATTATTGGTGACTATAGCGTCTGTTGATAATAATGTACGAACGTTTTACCCGCTATTCAGCCATTGTGCATGTGTTCAATTTAGTTTATTTTTCTTATTAATATGTTTATAATATTTTTTGATAATATTATTCACAATTTAATAATAAAATGTTGTTGGCTCTATATCAACAAGATTATTGTCAATTTAACATATATTTTAATTAATATGATTGTGGTTTTTCTTTCAGTGTATATACTTTTATTAAGTTTGACTAATCCAAAACTTCAGTAAACATTTTTTATTTATCTCTATGTCGGCGTATACAATTAATAAAACTGAATTTGGAGAATAAGAAAATGTATTATTATAAGCAACTATATATATATACTTATATAATAATTTATAAATATCATGATTTTTCTTTATTTCTTAGATAAATCAATACGTCATATATAAATAATTTATAACACATAGTTATGTATTGTAATCATATCATATTAAAATAAAATTAATCTCATAGGCAGTGATTGAGTTTAAACGAATGAAAATTATTCATAATGAATATTTTTTCCGCGATTATCATTATTTCATGTAAAATAACAATTAATTGATGAAAAATAAGATTTCATAACTTTGTAGTAACTCAATAAATAATAGGTAATCGTAGACTATAAAAATAAATTTACAACATATTTAAAAATTTTTATTTTCTGTGATTATAATTTGTAAATTGTAATTATGTACAAGGAATGGTTAAATTGAGGGCTTAGGGGAACAGAGCAACCATTCATTTTTTTTTCATGTGTATAACACTAACAGCATACTCCCTTATTTATTTTTCAGAGAAAACTCTCTAAAAAAAGTTTCAAAAATTTTTTGTTTAACATTTTTTTTTTTTTTTTTGATCAAATTTAACAATTAGTATCAATCATATTATGTAATAAATAATATGATTTTAAATCATATTTTTCATTATCCATGAATAATAAAAGCATCTAATAAGATTCGGCGAAATAATAGGTAGTGAAATCTACTATATGTCCGCGTTATAATATAACATAATACCTATAGCTGTTAATACTATTCATTTTATTAAGGACATTTGCGTTCTTATATTATTTATTCGTTAATTTTCATTAATTCACTTAAAAGAAAGACATTTTCGTCAATGCATAAATATATGTATAACTCAACGATAACGTTAAAATGTAAAACACTTTTTTAAACTTTTTTATATTAATGTTATACAATAATTCAAAAACATTTTTAAAAATTTCCACTCAACTTAACTTAATTTTGAGAGCTGAGAAATAATCAAAGTTTCCTATATGGCTCACTTTTCCTTTCATATTACGCTCCGGTGTGGCAGGAAAATCGTACTCCCGTAAAATTATACCTCCGGCAGTACAATTCAGCTAGTATAATTATACCCCCGGTAATAAATGACTAGGATATTTATACCTCCCAAAATAACATGCGGGTGGGTACGATTATACTAGGATTATGTTACCCCCAGGTAGTACAAATATACGAAACGATACCGGGGGGGTACGATTATACTAGATTTTCTATGTCTTCTTTTTAAAACGGGAGGTATAAATCTACTAGTATATCTGTAATTCATACAATCATACTGGGGGGTATAAATATACTATATTGAACCCCGTTTCGCTTTTTTGGATTTGCTATCATTCAGGGACTATTAATGATATCGACACAATTCCAACGGGTTATGATTTTAATTACGTTTAGGTAAGAGGTACTCCTATTACATTAGTCAGAGGGAGGGTCAAATTTTTAAAATTACAGAAATGTACTTAATTATAGTCGTAGAGGTATAATCAATGGTAGTATCTATTATTTCTTGGAAATACCATTATTTTTTAACTTTGAGCATTTTTAAATTTTTAAAAATCATTAACATAATATTACTGAAAATACTACAATGGATTTATAAAAATTATTATTAAAATTAACAACAAATAGGTTCATAAAAATGTTTAATTAATACCGTTTACTCTTTTCTTAAAACTTTTAACAAATGGAAATTGCTCATTGCAAATGAGTACCTATAGGTACCAAAATATTGTTTGTTGATGGGAAATCTAATTCATTCCTCAATTTATAATACAGGAAGATTATTACATGATATAATATAGGTATTCTTATTTTATTTACATTTTCGGGAAATCCAAAAATTCTTCTAATATAATATATTATATATTGGACACGGTAAAAGCCATTTTGACAATAATAGACACTACATAATATGAAATCAAAATGTATTGATTATTTCAATATTAAATTAACTGAGTTTTAATAAAAAGTAACTCGTTTTTTAAAAGTCAATATAACCAAAAATGAGTTAAATTAACAAAAATCAAATATAAAAATTAAGTTAAAAGTTAAAATTAACTTAACTTTTAACTTATAAACTCGTTAATGTCCAGCATTGAAAATTACAATATGATACATATAAAATATATTTTATAAATTTACTGTAAATATTCACTATAAATTGTGATATCAAAGTGGATTTATTTATATAAAACACGTATGTAAAACAATAAGACAACATATAATATGGAGATATTAACTATACGAAATAACGTGCATGCAATATATTGATGAGGGTTGCTTCCCGTTCGTATCCAATTTTTCTACCGTCCCATTTCGACAAATATATATTTGCGTATATTTATTAGGGACGTCCTGATCGGGGGGTAGAGGGTGCCTACCCTCCCAAGGGGTTTTTTTAGTCTGCAAATCACGCAAATTTGGTAGATAAATTGACACAGTCGGCAAAATGTCACTCTTTTCTCATTTATAAAATCGTCGTCGCTGGATGATCTTTTTTCAGTCGGCTAAATTAAAAAAAAGTTGATGAATTTGTTTTTTTTTTGTTTTTGCTTATTTACCGTTTTTGAAAGGGTATTTCAGAATAGTCAGCAAATTATAAAAACACCTCCCCCCTCCCTAAAAAAAAATGTCTTTGGAATGCCCCTGATGTTAGGTAATATTTCGATCGCCACACAATATTATTATCAGGAAATAATGATACTATGGGAAATAAAATATCGTATGTGATGACGAAATAAAAACCAATCGTTGTTTTATATTGTATATATATATACATAGAGTCGTAGAAAAATTCGATAGAGTCCTTTGCAAAGAACCGAATTTCCGCCCCTAAAATGATAATAAGGAAAAAAGTCATCAATTTTTTGGAGTTGCGCACCCATTCCTTGAAAATGTAGTTAATAAGCAAAAAAAGAAAGTCATCAACTTACTTTTACAAGATTTTACTCGTCGAATTTTCGCCCCCCCCTCCCAATCTTAGAAAACAAAGTTAAAAAATATTTAGGGCCCCAAAAATTTAATTTGCTCCAGGCCCTGTATATGACACGGATAATCGCGCCTTGCTATATTTTAACGTATTTGACGATCAAATAAAACATATTATAATATATTATATACCCAAGTCCTCCGTATATTATATGATGTAAATATACGAAATACGATGTGCGCGTACGTAGGAATTATTATTATCAGTTAAATTTGAACTTATATAAATTATCAATTAAAACAGCGATAACCACTACGCGCCCCTTTAACAAATTTGTGGTTTAATCGTAAATTATGCATTTTGTGTAGGTATAATTATGTTTGTCTATACAATTTCGCCGTTTTAGTACCTATAGTGCAAGATGAAGTTCAACTTTTAAAAAAGTGCATATATACGCATATAACTTAGATGGATTTAGGATTGCGATGTGGCGATCGCCTCCTTGGAATTATTTCATATGATATATATATAATCTATTTTGAGGGGTTTAGACCTTTATTCCTTAAATAACCCTTTTCGCCCCCCTTATATAAATGCGCTTTAGATTAGCCTTGCATGTCACTTACTCTTACGTTATTTTAATTAAAGCTGAAATTAGTACTATAAATAATTAATAATAGGTACTTATAGGCAATATGACAGACTGGAATTATTAAATTTACCAGATGTTTCAAACTTACAAGATTAATTTTTAGCTGAGTATTTTAGCTGAGAAGGTGTCCGTTTGTTCTAATTAGTTACTAATTCATAATTACGATTGTATATTTATTTGGTTACTATATAGGAACATATACCTTGTATTATCCGTTTTATAATATTATTATTATACATAGTTACGAAGAAAATGTTCAAGGATTAAACGTTTTCTTTTGTATAGTAAATTCGAACTAACTGCTAATAAATATTAGCATACAGATTAGAATTCGTGCATAGATTTATGTATACCTCCTAGTTTCTATTGTCTATATATATATGTATATATATATAATATCATATTATATAGTATAAAATATATTAATATATGTCAAATAAAGAATTTGATAATAAAAAAAATTACCAGTACCAAAATAAGTTTGTTGCATAGTAAACAATAAACAGTATGGATAGAACAAATCAATCAGCGTCATGTTGAAATGCGTGATCCATATAAATATGCTCGTCACATACACTGAACCAAATATATCTGTGATTTCAATAAAAATATAGATTAATTTAATGATATGATTGTTCATATACATCCAATAAAATGTTTGTTGATTTAGAAATAAAATATTTGTTAATTTAACAGTAAAATAACAAAACATATTATTATTTTAACAATATATTTTATCAATGTCTCGGGTAAAATTGTCCAATTGAATACAAATTTATTTGAATTAACAAATATTTTGTTAATTCAATTATAAATATTTTGTGTTCATTAATTTTTTTCTTCTTCGCAGAACAAATGCCCATTTGTTAATCGAAATAGGTAGTAGTCAATATTTAAACAGAATATTTTTTCAATTTAATAACGTATTTTATTATAACAGCAAAATCTGTATTAATTTTACAAATTATTTTTATTAAATTATAGCTTATACATTTTGTGAAATTTACAAAACGAATTTGTTATTGCAAACGCAATTTTTTTATTAATTATTTAACAATACATATTGGTACATTAAAATAATGGAAATCGTATTATATCGACAAATATTCGTTTGTCAAAATTCGATTATTGCATATTGTTAATATTATACTTAATGATTTTTACATTTTTAGCATTTTTTTGTAACATTTTAATTATAAATTACTGTATATACTATACCTACCTATATAATTAATGAATATGTATAATATTTTTTAAATATTTTTTTTTTTTTCACAATCATTACCATTATAAATGTACGCGGGCCGCAAGTAATTTTCAAAATTATTATTTGGCCCCCTTTCTAAAATGCTAGTGCGAGGACCGCCGAGGAGCTTAAAAAGGACGTATTATAACGGTAAATGCGGGTAGGTACCTACTCGTATATATATATATATATATACTGCAACTATATATTATTATTGAACTGTACATATATAGGTACTATATTATCGCAGTAATAAAGACGCGGCGGCAAAAAAGGTCAAAGGGAAAAATGTATGGAACAGAAAACGAAAAAAAAACACACATCCAGATAAACAATCGGGCGACTGCATTGATGATAAACAAACGGGGCGAGTATATTGCACCGGGGTGTATATGCGTGCGGAATAGTGATATTATTGTGTATAATAATATCATGGAACAGGAAACGGTTTTTGTGATTTCGCCGTGTAATATATACGGACACAATGCGCGGTGCGTATATATTATAATATAATATAGATAATATAATATAGAGGCGCTCGTTTATATTTTATTTGTCCGTGTGTATACACATAAAGGGTTTGTCGGCTAACCCACCCCACCAAGGGGGATATTTTCGTGTTCCAGAAAAACAATCCTATGGCGGCGGCGGCTCAAAAGAAATTCGAACGAAACGCGGGGGGGGGGAGGCGGGGGGGGGAGGGAAAAGGCGCGTCTGTTATAATAATAATATTATATTGTGCGCGCTGCGCCCGCCGCAATGAATAGCCGAGAACAATATACAATATGCCTATATGTAGGTACGCCAGAGGACGGGGCCACAGGAAATATAATATATATATATATTAATATAATGTATTATTATTATGTACACGGAGAGAAAAAGAACGAAAAATTAGAAATCGGCCGCCGCCGCCGTCCGGATTTATCTGCGCCAGTGTACGCGCTTGCACGCGACCAATGCATTATCGGCGGTGAGCCGTATGCGGAGCCCGTGGCGCGCGGCGAGTGTTCGCGCCTTTGATCTGTCCATGCCCGTAGTGTAAACCGAAACTCCGCCCTGTGCCCCGTACGGCCGCCGCGTATGGCGATCCGCGCCCGGGGGTGGCGTATAGCAGTACGGCGGCGTTTTTCCTTTTGACTCCCACCAACGCCGCCACCCCGGCGGACGGTACGCGCACGCGCACCGGCTCCCGCGGCGGCGCCCACCGCCCCCGGCCGCCGCCGCGGACGCGGGGCCCGTACGACAGTACCTACGGCACACTGCCCGGCGCGCCACGTCTTTCCGTCTTAATGGTATAATTATAATATATTACGCGAGCGTATTATACAATATATTGCGTACTGTCGTATACTCGGAACGCGATGAAGGGATTTCCGGTGGGATTTCTCGTGGCCGCCGTCGCGGTGGCGGCCGCGGCGTCGATGGCCGTCGCGGGAGACGGCGCCAGGGACGACATAGCGTACGAGCTCGCGGACCTGGCCTTCAACCGGCTGGTGTCGCACAACTGCTACGAGACGTACGACCAGCAAAAGTGCAGCACGCTGTCCGACATGTCGGCCAAGGACGTGCGCCTGTACTTTGGCGGGCTGCTCGCCGACAACGACACCGTGATGGCCGTGCTGCCCGACAACGAGGCGCAGCTCAACCGACCGCACGACGCCTTCTTCGTGCTCGACCCGTTCCCCGCCTACAAGTTTGGCCATCCCATGTTCATGTTCTACGCGGACTTCAATCACACCGTGTGGACGTGCGAAAGCACCGAGGGCATTTACACCAGTCAGTATATAATATGATATATACAATTAATATTACGACAATAATAATTATTTTCGGTAAAGACAATATAAATAATATAAGATTCGTATATATATTGTATTGGACTTCGACTGAAAAACATCAGTCGGCGTTTTCTTTTTTAAAAAAAATTATTAAATTAAAAATTACAAATTACACGCGCATATATGTATTTTAAGTATTTTGCAGCACATGGTACCGCGTGATTACGTTTAGAAAAACCATTTTATCACAAATGTTTTGCTTATATTATGCTTGTAATAATAATAATAATATATATAGTGGCAGTCAAGAGGGTAGAAAGGGTTAAAACCCCCCACCCTTGTATATCATATACATTATTGTCGATTAAAAATCAATGTTTAGCCAACGCTAAAAATGCATTTACAATTGCGTTTCACGAGTAGCGTGCACGTCCGTGATAAATCCGTGGCCATACTATATTATATTGTAGTGCAATAACGCGTAGGTATAAAATATCAAAATTCTCGAAAATTCGTACATTTTTATCACAATTGCTTGGCGAATACACTTTTATCGATATTTATTTGCCCGCAGTTATCATTATATTCATAATATTGTTCTATATTAGGTATTATATTTTAAATATTGTGATTTATATACAAAAAAAAAAAGATCTGACGACAATACGTAATACCCAATAAGTTCTGCACATGCATAATATCTGCTGCCACCCGGTTCCGTTTTAACTATATACAGACGAACAACTTTCAAAGAATTCGATCAATAAATCATAAATCGTATACTTTGATTTAAACGACACTTTCATCCCCGTATTGTTATAATTTAATAGCCACGAACGTAACTACTCTATACTATACTGGGGCGCAAAACATGGCTTAACCATTAGAACTTCAACCCCATATCCCTCTCAATATATGTAAATAATCTCGGCTAAACCATCGTACCTATTTCTAATATATATATATATATAAAACCAACATAATTTCTGATAGACTAGAATGATATTTATTGCGAAATAATATCTATATCGTTCATTACAATATTTTAAACCGATCTCGTCCACTTTACTTTACTAATTAATAATGAAAAATACGTCGATAGTTTTACTTTTAACTGTACAAGTATCTACATATTCACGTATTACACGCTAGATCACTTATTGGTGTGTTTACGATTAACTTATTGTGTAGGTATATTAAGCATCGTATTCGTAAATTCATTGCGTTTATATTTTATGATTACTCGAAGATCGAGGAAATTAACGGTGTTCAAATTATCCGTCAGTAAACCGTTTCGATTAGCGAGGGGTATTAATTAATAATATTCGCTTAATAGTCATGACAGATTTTGATATTTTTTTAAAACCACGTTTTTATTTATGTAAATCGTGATATTTCAACAATCAATGATCAAATATATTACAATAATTATTATACAATTAAAAATTACACGGGTATAGTTGAAATACAATAATAATATTATGGTGGTCTCTGAGAATGTATTTAACCCTTCAAAATTAATTGTTTAATTTATAAATAAAGGCGGATCTCATATTACGTCGAGGGCGTTCGACTAAAACCTAAGCCCGTCTTATTATTTATATACAAACATATAATATAACGCTCATATACATGTATATATATATATTAAAATTGAAACTCACTTTTCACCTACTAACCTTAATCAATATTGTTATTTTAGTTCAGACTTGTTTTTATCATTAATGTACAGAGATAATAATATATGCGTACTTACCTAATATTTACACACACACACACATATACATGTATACAGTGCTCTGATTAGAGAAGGGGCAGAGGGACGGTACTCTTCTACTATTTTATATTAATATTTTTGAGAACATCCAGAAAGCCCGAATGGACGCCTATTCCTTCTTCTATTTTTCCGAATTCGAGCACGCATGCGGTATAGTACAGTAAAATGCATAAATTATAATATAACTTAATAGAGGTACCTATAAATGTTTTGAAATATGTTCACTGTACTTTTAATAAAAAAAAAAATAAAAAAAATATTAATCATTTGGTATTATATTCGAGGACAATAATATAGGTAATACATATTTTTATTATATCATACTGCGTGCGTATAGTCGCAATAGTTTTATCGAGGTAATAATTTATTAACTTATTAAACACCAATATAAATTATATCTATACATTGTAAATATACGAGAATAAAATATTACACAGACGATGTATAATATTGTAAAAATGCAATGTGGAATTCGACGCGTGCGATAGACTATTTCGTTATTGTATATATACATCCATTATAACCGAATTCTTTATAATGCGACTTAACGACTATATAAAAAATATGTACACCTATATGTTTTACGCACCCGGTAAAACTCTGATATCGGTACCGCCATAAATACGTATACATTGTATAGACTTTAGACACACGTATCGACGCATATTTATACATATACCTATTATTACCATATCAATATATTATTAAGTTCATTGAATGTACAGAAAATTTTGAATATTGAATACTTGTAGGTTAGGTACGCAATATACGCATAGTATTGAGCGTAAAAAAATTACAATAATAATAATAATAATAATAATAATAATAATATAATACAGATAAATTTAATAATAATATTGTTGTTAATATGGGTACGTCCAATAAAATGTTTGTTGATTTAGAAATAAAATATATTTGTCAATTCAACGGTAAAATAACAAAACGTATTATTGATTTAACAATATATTTTATCAACGTCTTGGGTGAAATCGTCCAATTGAATACAAATTTATTTGAATTAACAAATATTTTTTTAATTCAATTATAAATATTTTGTGTTCACTTCTTTCATTCGTATAGAACAAACGCCCATTTGTTAATCAAAATAGGTAGTCAATTTAAACAGAATATTTTTCAATTTATAATAACTTATAATTTTATTATAATAATAAAAGCTGTGTTAATTTTGCAAATTATTTTTATTCAATTATAACTTATATATTTTGTGAAATTTACAAAATGAATTTGTTAATGTAAACACATTTTTTTATTTAAGAATATATACGTTAAAATAATAAAAACTGCATTATTTCAACAAATAGTGGTTTGTTAAAATTTGATTATTGCATATCGTTAATTCTACCAATGATATTTGGTTCAGTGTAGCTATATCGGTGGTTTTACGGATGATGGTATAATATTATGGTATAAAATATAAATATACAAACAGCGGTAAGTGCGGTTTTAAACGATACCCGATAAAAATGTTCAAATATAACATAGTTTTTTAATTCGCCATTCCACTGACAATATTGTACACCGGAAATCTATATAATATTTAGCTGCGATAGGTAGCTAACCCATGCCTTTCTGACTTGCCCGTTCCAATATTCACTGACATCCCGACTATATTATCGACATACCTACATAATTTTCATTAATTTTTATAACCTAAATGCCTAAATCGTTATACGAGTACCAACCAATGTCACGACGAATACTGTAATACCTATTATGACCATATATAAATATACCAATTATTATTTATGTCTTATATTGTCCTAAATTATTGTGTTATGTAGGTACTTATATCATCTAAATGCTTATCTATTTATGTTTTTGTATTGTTTATTCTTATCGTATATACATGAAATATATTTAATATATTTATTCTTATTTATTTATGCTTTACATAATATAATAATAAAAATCATTTTTAATATGAGCTTCCCGCAATCAATGATTTGATAACGTGTCTCTGAAATAATGTATTAATTTAAGTATTCCATCTCTGGCCTATATATATATAATACGTGACAAATATTCCAAAATTATTCACAAACTTTTTTTTTTAACATACATAAATACATAAACATAATAACACAACCTATATTGTAATTTGATTTTACAGAAAATTCGTATAAATAATAGTAAAAATTTACTAACATTAACATCGTGTTATAATTTTAATTGCGTCTATTTACTTTCATTTATTTACAATCCTACGAAAACGAAAATTGATATACGTTTTTAAAACTTATCGTCATTCCATATCGTTTTAATATATCTACACGAGTAAACAATATTAGTTTTAGGTACTTAGATGGTACTTCAATCGCAAAGTTTTTGAGTAAAAGTATTTAAATACTTTTTGTGGTATGGAATACATTTTAAATACATTTTTATACAGTATTTACGAATTACGATAGTATTCTAAATATGTTTTCATTGTATTGAATACTAATTTTATTAAATATACTCTTTCAATTAAATTTTATTACCAAACAATATATTTTTTTGTTTTTCACAACAAAAAGATAAAATTATAGGTACCTATAATTTTTTATTTATTTATTTTTCAAGTTCGATTCCAAAACCATCTCAATTTATAATAAATTATAACATTAAAATAAATAGTTAAATAAATATAAGGGATATATTTATATATCCTTTATAGATATATGTATTTATATTTTTATTTTGTTTTAAGCGGTGGCAGTATAAACAACATTATCGAAAACAAATTAAATTACCTATTTTATTATTTAATCGAAACTTAATGAAATTATGATATTTTTATACTTACACGGCTGTTAAACTTGTTTTTACCTATATTTAGATATTTCACTATTATTTTTAAAATGTTTTCATAATGCATTTACAAAAATATTTTCATTAAGCAATATAGCATCTGCCCATATAGAACCCGAAAGAAATTTAAACCTCTTTTTGACCACGTATTACCCCTAACCAAAAAATAATTAAAACCGTGTTAATAAACTCGAAACCCGGCAAAAACGGAAAACATTTTCAAATGCGTAACCCGAATTTTTTTTTTTTCAAACTTGAATAACGTGAATCAGTCAAAATGATAAAATACTGAAATAGAAATACAATTTTAAATTAATAGTTTTAATAGTTTATGTGCCATATTATCTTTGAAATAATCCATTGGTTCCGCTGTTCTATAGCGTAATTATATATATTTTTTAATATAGGTACATTATTATAATTTAAAATATTGAGTAGGTATTACATAAGATTGACAATTTGAATATACCTATAATAATACTTTAAGTCATTACATAAAATAAATTATCAATTGATAAGAAGAATTTTCTCATATTTTGTTAGCCTAGGGATATTTTAAAGTTAAATATAAAGGCGGTTAGTGCGTTAGTGCGTCCAATTGACGACCTATGAAACAGATATACCTATCCAATATTCTGGACAATATTTACTGGAATCCCCAAAAAATCTAAAATTTTGAACCTGGAACTTGAAAAATTAACCCCTGCAAAAACTTTTTTAAACACGAAACCCGAGCAAAATATTAGCCGTTTTTCAACCCCGTAGGTATACCCGGAATCCGGGAAAAATCGAAACCGCGGTTTAAACCAGCACATAATTACCCGAAACCCGAAAAATCTTAACCCGTTTTGACTCCCCGCAGTGATATAATAATATTACTTCTGACACTGCACATTAGGTCGTATACCGTACCCGTACATCGTGCGGCGGTGTGAAATCCACAAAAAAAAAAAAAAAAAAAAAAAAAAACAAGAAAAAAAAATCGATTAATACGTAATTATATGTACATTAAATATAATATTATGTATTTTTCTCGTCGTCTATTAAATTATTATTATTATTATTATTATTTTAATATACCGTCAGAAGCGCAAACGTGATCGGCAAAGCTCCTCTCAAAGACGGTCGGCGGAAGCGAACAGCGACGGTAAGAGGGTGGGAGGTTAGCCACGAGCCAATAGGTTTTGATGTGTGCCGCCACAGGCCGCCGACACACGGGCCCCGCGCCTTTGTGAGCCACCGCCGCCGATTGGTCTTAAATGTATATAATAATAATAATAATAATAATAATAATAATAATGTATTACGTCTCTGTTTTTACTGCTCGCCGACGACATATTATTATTATATATTACGCGCGCACACCTGCTCTCGGCTCTATCAGCTCCTACCGATTGCGGTACGTTGGTTTATACCACATATAAAACACTCTGGGTATAAACCTACATATTAAACGTATATATGTTTTCCACCGCGAACGCCGCTTTTCCTACGCTCGAATTAACGTCATTATTATACACCGTTTGAACGCGCTCCCGTTACCGCCGCTGCCCATATACGATAGGTATACGGTATACGATATATGGGCACCCACTGCGTTTTCGTATTATGGTCGGAGACGAAAAAATATATTGAAAAAACCATAAAAAAAAAAAAATAAACACCGATAGACAACAAAATTCCCTCAAAATTTACGGAATCGCGTAAAGATTTCCATAACCATCGTTTATACAAATTTCGTATTATCAGTGGCGGGCTCGTGCGGGGGCTTTGAAATGGGGAGGGCGATTAAAAATTATTCATTTTTGAACAAATACAATAATAATTAATTATGTAGGTATATAAATTTAAAAGATATTTGTTAAACCGAAATTATAATATAATAATAAACTTATATACGTTTTACGATCAAAATTTAAACGTCCATCGAATAATATAGGTATATACCTATACCTATTTCAACCCTGCTATTACCTACATATATTTTTAAACTCTGATCACCTCATATAGTGTTTTCATAACGCAATGAAAAACAATTTTTAATTTCGATAATAATATTTTGAAAATGCATTACAATGTATAAATATAAAATGTAATTGTTAATATTTAAATCAATATCAACGTGTTAATATAAGTAATTTGTTACAATTTTAGAGGGGGCGATCGCCCCGTCACCCCTACACACGAGCCGCCACTGCATAGATTTTGAGTGGAAAGATGAATCTCTCGGTTTTACAATAATGTACCTATGTAGAGGAAATTTAAAGGATGTGAAAACTATACCTATCCAAAATTATTGTTATAAATAAGAAAAATGTAATGCTAAAACTTAAAATACTCACCAAATATTTATTGTCACATGGTATATTGACGTAGGTAAAAAAATATTGAATTTTTTTTATACAATTTTTTGTACCATTTTTATAGTACCTAATTCACAATAAAATTGGAAAAAAGGAAAATTACCGAAAATAATGGAAAATTATTAGGTATAAATCAGAAAATATTATTACAAACTTTGCTCAAAATTGTTTTTTGAATTGAATACCTATATTACATATCATACAACAGTCCTACTGATTCGATATCGAATAATTGCTACAAATCACAAATATATACAAAATAATAAAAATGTAATAAATTTCTAAAATATCAAAGGGGCACGGCCCTTCCAAATTTTACCAGAGGGTCCAGTACACGCCTATACTCATTGCTCAAGCTTCAAAGCCCAAAACCCATGCAATGTATAAAATGCCTGTACCTATCGGGGCCGTACAGGTCCTGGCAAGAGAACATAATATGTCATGGGCGCAACAATACCAAAGGTGCAATTTCAACGATTTCGAGGACAATTATTATACGAATGCAGTAGTGCTATTTGTGGGGGGGGGGGGCAAAGGAGCATTTGCTAAAGTCTAAATTGAATTTTTAAATAACCGGCTTTGTTTTTTATTATACTTATTTATCGTTTTTAAATCGATTTATGACCCGGGTACCTATATGTCAATCAATGTTTAACGGATGGTACATCAACGTTGAATTAAAAATAAAATTATGCAGAATCACGTTATAGCTAAAAAAAATATTGTGTACAAGTACCGTATAATAATAATATTTTACGTTTTTATGGTATATAAAAATATTACAATACATAATAAGTCATATATACGTATATGTGTTGACCGTTTTCCACAGGAATCACAGGATACACCTATTATTGATATATTACTGGAATATATACATTTATGGTATATGTATATACTTACAAAACATCATTGCATATTTCTCCAGAAATTTCCCGGCTGATCCGTTCGAGTGTTTGATCCTATTATTCTATCGATATACCTACCTACACGATTCGGTTTCGTAGGTAAATTGTCCACATTGTTAAATTTTACAATATAAAGTCCCATAAATATAATCCATTATATACAGGCCGAAGATTCCCATCATTTTCAAATTATAAAAACAAGTATAATACTATAATGGGTTCCATCGTATAGTAAGACGTATGGCACCATAAATAAATAATCCGTAGGGTCAAAATATTTCAAAACACATTTTTTTTCTTCCTATATCCTTTATAACCAAAAGTTATAATTCTATATGTTATTGACGAAAAAAAACCTGAACTCCTCCCGAAAAGAATCCCACTTCCTAGATATTGCAATGTGCAGGATATAAATCGATAATTTTTTTCGAGACATAATTTTTTGGTCGTGGAATCCGAAAAAGAATAAGTGATAACACAAAATGGATCTCAAAAAGTCTTAGAAAACAATAATATTTTATATCTATTACTGAATCCATCCAACATTCTCATATTAGTATATTTTATACATTTTTGTACTCAATGTAACAGTCAATTAATGTCAAAAAATAGTTCCTGGTAATAAATTCATATTTGGTCTGTTCAATTTTAAGTGCTCATTACAAATTATGAACTGTAATAAAATATAGTTGGTTATATAAAATATATATCCACATTTATCAAAATCTGCAATAGTTATATATTTTAGTTTTTATAACTCATATTCAACAATATTGCACAACTTCTATGATAGAATCGTTTTTTTAGTATTCAATAATTGGATTGTAGAAATCCGTTAATATAAGAAATAATATATCTGTAATCGGGTAACACCGGATTTTTAGCAGAAATTTTTAGCAGTTTTTTCCATGAAATTTATGGCGTATTTTTTTTTTTTTTTAATTAGTTCCTCCATAGGTATCTATACTTATATTCATTTAACCGTTTTCCGATCGCCCGTATTTTTTAGTTTTTTTCCGAGTTTCCGAAGCACGGGAAATAAAAATTTCCGAACGATCGCCGTAGACTTTTATTATTTATCGCGACAACTTTACTTTTTTCGTTTGTTTGAATTACGCATCGTACATATTTTGTACCGAGTATAGGTACCTATCATTAATCATTTATAATATATCCGACTATTAAATTAAATTGTTCGCTATACGACAGACAGCTCACGAGTTCACGACATAATTCAAAACATGTCCATTTCACACAACTGACGGGAAATTTTATTGCAGGTATGGTGCAATGTTTTATATGGTACCTACTGGCTACTATCTATTATAGTTGATATAGTAAATGCGTGTGTCGGACATTCGTAATTTTTTTTCAATTTATATCGGTGTGTGATAGTGACGTGTGAAAACCGATACACCCAGGCAAACGCGTTATCGTAGATATTACGATATTTAATCGGACTTTCGAACATTTCTGTCTGGTGACAATATGATGGTTATGTACAAACCCGAAAAATATAAGTCCGTTTAATACTTTTAAAAAGTATTTTACCCAAGCAGAAATACAAAAGGTATCTATATTTTAAATATCTAATTACGTAAATTAAAATTTTAAAGCACGTAACTGGTATTTAAACGTATATATATATATATATATATATCTACATCTAATTTTAAGTTATGTATTTATAATTTACACAAATATAGATATTACTCTTATCACGTCTCTTGCAGAGGCGTAGGTAGGTATACGAATAATAAATGTTTTTAAAATATATAAACATTTAACAGTACATATCAGTACAATGACGATATAACACTTACACGTATAATACGTATAATTTATTAACAATTGTACATATAAATATTTTTTTCTTAATCATTTTATTATATTGAAATTTACAGCTGTCTGATGCCATATATTATTATGGTTAAAACACTATAAAATGTACAGGTAACGTTAAACCTATAATTAATGTATTAAAAAGTAACTATAGATTATAAGACTCTAGACTACTTATAGAATTTAGGTCAACGCAGTTTTCATTTAGTTTTGATAAGAGGTTCGTACTAAAACTTGTTAATCCTGGCTTGGTTCTAAATCACTTTCAATACTCCATTTTTTTAAATTTATTCATCATTATAACCAAATTTTTAAAATTGTATTCATTTATGCGGCTATTAGGGTCATTTTCAGTAGTTTAGTAGTGTTTCTGAAATATGGTCCACCGTTAAGTACACTTGACTAAGATAATATAGGATTTAAATCTCAAGTGTATATACATAAAGCTTACTCCTTAAGACTTGTAGGTTGCTATTTCGGATTATCTTAATTAACACGTTATTGAAAAATTAAGATGCTGTTAAATTACTATTCAGAAGAATTTGGGATAGTGAAACCACTAATAGTTTGATTCAGCTCCAAATAACAATATAGGTAGTAACTAGTAGAAATATTGTATTTCAGAAGTTAAATGTTCTAAAAATATACAAATACTTCCTTCTCAGTTGTGTAATCGTAAATTATGCGTTTTGTGTATAGGTTTGTCTACAATTTCGCTGTTTTAGTACCTATAGTGCAAGATTAAGTTCAACTTTTAAAAAAGTGCATATACACATATAACCCAGGTGAATTTAGGATGGCGAAGTGGCGATCGCTTCCTTGGAATTATTTCATATGATATATATAATTTATTTTGAGGGGTTTAGGCCTTTATTCCTTAACTAACTCTATTCGCCTCCCTTATAAATGAGTTTCAGATTCTCCCTGCATATTACTTACCCTTAAATCATTTTAATTAAAGCTGAAATAGGTGCTATAAATAATTAATAGTAGGTACATATAGGTAATATGGCAGACTGGAATTATTAAACGTACAGATGTTTTAAACTTACAAGATTAATTTTTAGGTGAGGAGATGTCATTTTGTCCTAAGTTACTGATTCATAATTACAATTGTATTTATTTGGTTACAAGGAACATAACTTGTATTATCCGTTTTATAACATTATTATTACATAGTTACGAAGAAAATGTTTAACGTTAATTCTTAACGTTTTATTTTGTAGTAAATTCAAACTCGCAATATAAACATTAGCATACAGATTAGAATATTCATACATAGATATATGTATGATATAGATCTGTATACCTTCTAGTTCCTATTGCCTATATATATATATATATAATATTATATTATATAGTATAAAATATATTAAATTGTCAAATAAAGAATATGATAATAAAAAAATTATGAGTATCAAAATAAGTTTGTTGCATAGTAAACAATAAACAGTATGGATAGAACAAACCAGCGTCATTTTGAAACGCGTAGCCCATATAAATGCACGTCACCGACACTGAACCAAATACAGGTATTAGTAATTTCAATAAAAATATAGATTAATTTAATAATATGGTTGTTAATATACGTCCAATAAAATTTTGTTGATTTAGAAATAAAACATTTGTTAATTTAACAGTAAAATAATAAAACTTATTATTGATTTAACAATATATTTTATAAATGTCTTGTGTAAAATCATCCAATTGAATAAAAATTTATTCGAATTAACAAATGTTTTGTTAATTCAATTATACATATTTTGTGTTTCTCTCTTTCTTCTTCTTCGTAGAATAAACGCCCATTTGTTAATCAAAATAGTCAATTTAAACAGAATATTTTTTCAATTTAATAACATATTTTATAATAATAATAAGATCTGTATTAATTTTACAAATTATTTTTATTAAGTTATAACTTATATATTTTGTGAAATTTACAAAATGAATTTGTTATTGTAAACACATTTTTTATTAATTTAACAATATTTACATTAAAATTTTTTCAATTATTTCAACAAATATTCGTTTGTTAAAATTTGATTATTGCGTATTGTTAATTCTACCAATGATATTAGGTTCAGTGTAAATGTAATATAACGAATAAGGGGATCCAGGGAGGGGGCAGAGTTAAACTGATGCGCCGATTTTTTTTTCTGATATCACCCCCGGACGAAAATCGTAAATACGGTACTGACCGTTCCCTACGCCTGCCGACTCCGGTCACCACAATCGAGGACCTATGACGTATACGGACTTATTGCAGCATTTTCTGTACCGAAAATACATATATACGAATACCTGTATAGTTTTTTTGACAGTTACCTACTCATATGTGTAACTACAGTCAGTGTAGAAATTTTGATAGAAATTGACGAATGACCTTTTTTTTTTTTTTTGTTTTTTTAAATTTTAAAAATTTAAAAATGGGCGCTACAATTATTTTTGCGCCGGACGATAAATTCTCTAGATCCAGCACTGACTACAGTTCCTGAATACCATTTAAGCGCATAACAATTAGGTCTACCCGAGGGGAGTGTCGAGAATAAATAAGAATAAGAGTTTATAATATTTTTTACACCTGAAGGAAATATTCAAAATGCACCCACCCTCCTAAAGACAAATTTAAAGAATGCAATTTAGCATTTGTTGTAATGTTTTTATCGTGTTTATGCCATAGAGTAATATAGAGAGTGGAGATATGTGTCGTTCATAAACGAACTAGTATAATGAACGATCTGATATTGTGAACGGTTCATTAATTTACGTTCACAAATTTAAATGAACTAGTCCAATGTTGAACGAAATGAAGTTACGAACAGACGGACGAACTGATAAGCGAATAGTGTTCAAAATCAGGGAGTCAAAACGGGTTTGAACCCGGGGTGAAACGTGTAACCCGCAAAATATTAAAACCGTGTTAAAGCCGAAACCCGTAACCCGGAAAAAGTGATACACGTTTTTTAAACCCGTACCCGGAACCCCGAAAAAATTTAAACCGTTTTTTGACCACGTATTCCTAACCCGGCAAAATGAAAACTGTGTTAAACCCGAAACCCGGCAAAAACGGGAAACGTTTTTAAATGCGTAACTGAATTTTTTTTGAAAATTT
>JAIPRL010002879.1:0-26616 GCA_025469235.1 Pemphigus obesinymphae | reverse complement strand
TAATTTTTTGGTAGTTTTTGCTTACGCATTAAAAAACTATTATGAAAATCGAAAAATGACCTCTCAAAAGTACCAACTAGATGCAATTTGCTACCGGAAACCGGGTATGAGTGTAAAGATCGGAGCATTCCTTCTGGTAGAAAAAGTGTTTACAGAAAAAAAAAAAAATAAACATCATTGTAAAATCATAAGCTTCCTCGCTACACTCAGAATCTAAAATCAATCCGACACGAAAAGTGTTTTTAATAACATTTTTAATGTGATACGAGTATTATGTTAAATGTAGAAAGAAAGGTTATAAATCGTTACTCGTTTGTATTTTATATATTCGCAAACTTTTTTCGTCTAGACACGAACAATAATAGTAGTTCATAGAGGTGACCAATTTATTTTCATCTGTCATTTTAAATATAATGTTTGTGATTTATTAAAGAACTGATAAAAAAGCTATTGACAGTCTTAAGTATGTCTAAAATATCTATGATATCAACCTCTCTTGGCTCTCAATTGCATAATTTAATAAATTGTAAATTGTAATAATAAGTATAAAACGATATCTACCCGATTCCCGTCATATATCTGTATATATATGTAATAGACCTGCACAATAATGTAATGACTAACAATTTTCGATCTAGTTAGGATTTTTTTCTTAAGCCCGCCCCGGTCCAATTTCAGTATGGGCTGAGAATTTTTAGAGTCAGACCAAGCTATCAATCTATGAATTTATAACAATTGTTACTCGCATATTATCATATTATATTATCTATAGGTACATAATATTGTGATTATCACCACTTATCGGTAGTCGCGTGCCAAGACATACTATTTTTATTTAGGCCATACAGAAACGTCTACAAATTGTTTGCGCTCTAAAATAACAACCGGAAAATGATTATTCCTATCGTTTCAAAATTATTAAGAATAGTGATAATATTTAAATATTATATTACGTTTAATCAAATGATAAATACCGGAAACTAGTATCACACAGAGTACAAAAGAAATTTTTTAAATATGTTTTTTTTTTTTTTAATTACTATCACAATATATTTTGTGTCAAGTTACATTCTTTTTGGGATTTAAAACTTCAATATTGCGTGTTCTTCGTATAAATCTATGTATAATATGTAGATGGAAAATAACGGCTAGGTATGTGTATAAAAAAATCGCATTTATGGTAATAGACTTGATCTTAGGGTAGACATTTCAAATCTGCAGGAGCCACTACACGGGAATAAACTATATATATATATATAGGGAATAAACTATAGACGTCTAATATGTTAAAAAAATAAAAAATGTATAATTCCTTATACTTGAGAATATGTGAAATTATACTTTTTCAGGAGAGACTACGTTTTAGTATCTAATTTGAATGACGGGAGAAAATATTTTCATTTCACAAGTTTCGGTGGTTTCCCCATTACTTGGAGTATATGGTGTGGTAATGTTAAAATGTTATTATTTTTCCTTGTATATCATAGATTATTTACTTCCAGTGTGTAGAGTTTGCGAAAATTAATAGACAAACCTGCGATTATGCACATAGGAGGTTAATCAGACAAAAATTAACATACCGCTCACATATAGTAGATTTATCGTTTTTACAAATAAAAACGTTTCTATTAGAACATAATTAAATAGTAGGTATATAAATCAGTGGCGGCTCGTGGGCTTTGAAAGTGAGAAGGCGGTTAAAAATGATTTATTTTTGAAAAGCATAGAATACAATAATAATTATTTAGATACCAATAAAGTATTTATTAATCCAAAATAAATATCGTATAAAAAAACAAATATATAAATACGCGTTTTACAAAAACCGAAAATTACAATATGCCTGATAAAACTTATACGTTTTATAATCAAAATTTAAGCGTCCATCTTTCATTTCCCTAAACGGTTATTTCAAGTTGTTTTATTTCAATTTTCTGTTAATATGATAAGTACTGAATTTTTATCTACTATATTATACTAATATAATGTACACCAATAATAAAAGAATAAATTAAATAAATAATAAAGAAATATTGAAATGTGCACGCGTCACGAACACACAGTAACACACGTTAACTTATTCTGTATTGTTCCGCAGTCCACATGGATGTCGCGCAATTATCGCGGGCGGGCCTCTTTTCCGCCAAAATTGTACCTTTCCCCTTTCCGCCAATTCACTTGTCCGCCAGATATAAAAATCGATAGTATATGACGTATGATAATTATCTTTCTAAATACGTAGCGGCTCGTAGATAAAATATCTACTATATACATTTAATAAAAAATAGTATGAATTATAATGTTTTAATACATTTTAGTGTATAATAATTTTGTAAATGAAGAAACATAATATTGATCATTAGTTTAATAATATTATTACCTACATTAATATTTTAGGAGTTCCGGGTTTCTGTATTGTTGTGTTTATATTTTAATTTAGTCAATTGAATTATATTCTGTTTAAAGTGTAAAATGGTTGAATTTATCGAGAGTAATCGTGGTAAACCGTTATTAATTTTAAATAATTACAAATATTGTATTGGGTCGATAAACAAGTCAACTGGTTCCAAACGTTGCATTCAAAAAACTTGTAAAGCAAAAGTGTACACTGAAAATAACGTCGTTGTACAGAATTATTGTGAAAATTTATTATACCTATAACCACAAACCTTGTACTCGGGCAAATATATTCAGGCAAATTGTTAATACTTCGTGTAAACGGAAAGCAATCGATGATCTTAGCAATGAACCAAAAGTGAATCGACCTTTTTTAGATTTGGCGGAAAAGTGAATTGGCGGAAACGGATACTCGCGATAATGGGTCGCTAATCGATAATCGATAATCGCTCCGGCGGCCGCATTATTACCGAATTCCCCCTCTTATGTGTTTGTGTTTTGATCGTATAATTATGACGGGCGATTGTTAACGTCGCCCCAGCGCCGAGCGCTGTTCGATACTCCATAACGCGCAAATGAATAATAGGTAACTATTTCAACCGTGCTAGTACCTAAACATATATTTTTAAACTCCGATTATCTCATAGTGTTTTCATAACAGTAAAAAACTAAATTTACTTTTCATAATCATATTTTGAAAATGCATTACAATGTAAATATAAATAATTTTTAATGTCTAAATCAATATCTAACTTGTCAATTGCTACAATTTTGAAGGAGGGAGTGCGATCGCCCCAGTCGTCCCTACATCACGAGCCGCCACTGATATAAATATTATAATTCAATAGATCGCTTTTTTTTTTTCTGAATTCAGAGATACCAAAATGTCATTTTTCGATGTTTGGCGCATAGGAGGTATTTCACGCCAAGCGACGACATACTATATAATATTTATCAAAATAATATATCAAGAATAATGATAATGACGACCATGTTTTTTCGTTATTGTTTTTAGCGTTGAACGATACCACAACGGTGTGCGTACAGATGGTCCGGAGCCGACGATGCAATGAACGGCCGATGACGTCGACGTGGGACTGTCAGGTGACGTTTCTACCGTTAGTAGTGCCAACACGAAGTTCTCGTAGTCAAGCCGACAACGTGCTGAAATGCATGGCCAGCAAGAATTCGTTCCTGATGAACTGTCCAGAGATCAAAGACTACGGCACCGAGTTGTCCGACGAGTGTAACCACCTCAAGACCAATAACAGGGGCTGCCGCCGGGGCCACTTTCAGTGTACCGAAGAAAAACCGATCAATCTGGTAAGCCGCTTGACCGCTACTATTTTATCCACGTTTTGGTGATATACCACCTGGTCAGTGGTCGATGACCTCCCCCCCCCCAAAAAAAAAAATGAGTAAAAAAATAAAAATACGATTTACAACAATGAAACGGGTGTTTTTTTTTTTTTTTCTGAATTACTCCCTGGCCAATACAATGCGATCGTATAGAGATGGTCGTACCTTCTATTTAATGTGCTAAGTCCAACCCCAGATAAACTAATTCGTACATCGACAACTATTAATTTAAATATAATATGTTTAGAGGACGTTACATAGCTACAAGTTTTCAACGGAAAACTCGCATTAGAATTTCTCGTATTTATCAACTCACAAACATGTTAGAAATACGAAATAAAAAAAAAACGAATTATAGCTTATATAACGTTATCCCGAGTTCTATACGTAGCCTAATATTCATCTTTTTTTTTCATATTTACAGTTATTTCAAAAATCTACAATCGATTTTTTAACAACTCGTAAAACGTGTAAAATTGAACATATTAAAAATCGGTGGAATATGATAATATAATAGATAATGTTATTGACTATCATATGTTATTTCTTTTGTATTTCTAACACGTTTATAAGTTGATAATAATGAGAAATAAGTAAACATATTTTTTAACAAGTATCGTGATTATACAACAATAAATAATTGTATTGGCACTAAACTATTTTTAAAATATATTTAAATATTTTTGAATTATTGAATTTTCATTTTTTCTTCAATTTTGCAACAATTGCCTATACAAAACTCCTTAAAAATCGTGTGTAGGATCCTCTTGAAATTTTTTTTCCTAAATACAAATAGTAAATTAAATTGCATCCAACTAATCCTTGACGGTAATTTGTAATTATGTAGTATTCAAAGCTAATTAATTAATTAATTAAGTTAATATGAATATTTATATTGCTCATGCATTACTATATTATATATATTTTTTTTTTACTGTTACCTATATGAAAATCATTATAATAAGGAATTTAATGATTTTTTTCGCATTATCATTATTTTTTTCCAAATTGCAGTTATAACAAATTATATATGTAGACACATTAGTATATGATTTGTATCTTCGGAATAGGATTGCATAATGCATATAATAATTAATTATTAGTATGTTCGATGTATCAACCATGTATCTAATGAATTATTTTAGACATTTACCAATATTTGTAGGCAAATGGTATTTTTTTATAACTCCATCACATAAAACCATTTGTAGGTCAGTTAATTCAGAACTTAATCCAATATTGTATTATAATTTATTATTATAATATGATACTAGTATTTGCTATTATGAAGATTTTTATTTTTATTAGTCGGTTCACATTTCATAATGATATTATATAAATTGTAAATAAATTTGGTATGTGATGATTATTTTGCTATTATTTAATTTGACATAATTTATAGAATGTGTAAATACGTTTTAGAAATAAAAACAACAGTATTTTTTGCTGTACATAAATATTTAATATTTATATATTATTATTATGTAAAAGTTGTCTCACTCATTTTTGTACCAATTCGGAGATTCGGCATTATGTCAAATGTCTAATATGACTTTGCGTCGATTTAGAGGTTTTCGACAATCTTTTAATATATAATACAACAACATTATTTATATATGACATTTTAAACATTTAAATATTAAATAGCTAAAGAAAATAACTAACGTACTTGATGTTAACGGAATGGTAGTAAACATTTTTGCACACTATTTTTGAACATTCATACATGTATATTAAATATATTAAATATAAGTACACCTTAATTTATTTTCATTAAAATGATTATTCATTTTTTATGCTTCTAACTATCAATATAACCTTCTAGTTACATAAGTGATAAACTGGTTATTTTTAATGATAAAAATTATACTTTTATTTCAATATACTCGAATTTCAATATTTTACATTATCAAATGATAAATGTACAACTAAGAAATTAACGACACTATTTAATTTTTAACTATTTATATACACAAATAATATCAATAAAAATCTTAATTTATCGATATTTATGAAAATTAAGCAATAAAGATATTAATTAATATCATGTATAAGTGTATTATATAATGTATATACTTATACCTATATATATATTTTTTTTTTATAAAATCGTTTTCGAGATTAAAGAATGTTCAAAAAATTATACATATCCCTCTTTAAATGGACATTGTACAGAGATAGTACTTAAAACAAAATTTTCCCTCTGTGTTTGTTTTTATTATTCTACAGAAATATATATTGCGACCTCAATACGTCTTGTATATATATTATATTTGCATAGTTTATACGTGCATAAAAATATTCTGTGTTGAATCCAGGCATACCTCGGAAGGGGAACGTAAGCTTTCCTTCAAAATGATGAAATACAGCTATCATCCGTTCAAAATATAGTTTTCAGATTCATTCCCTCCCTGAGGTAATATGCAAAATAAAAATAATCCCCACCTCCCCTTTGAAAAAGTTTTTGGATTGAACAATGCGCATAATATTATATAGTGTATTAGTGTGTACTGTATTCTGGTCGTATACATAAAGCGAATAATTTATTTGCATCTATCTGATTAAATTGTCAATAATCATTTAATAATAAATTGAAGACTCGATTCCACAAAAATATTTACTTTATTTCAATAAAAAAGTTACCATTTTCAGTAGGTACACAATAACGACTTTGCCATCCAAATTAATCCATAGATTGCTTGAAATTACTCGGCGAAAAATGTTTTAAACACATTATAAATGAATGAAACACGTATTATAATATATATATATGTTATATATGTATAACCACTTGTATATAAAGTGTACATTGATTGTTTATAGGCTGTAATGTTATTTGGCGGATGGAGCAGGAATTTGGCTGATTTCGTCACAATGTACGACTTGGTATCTTTGAGAAACCGACTTAAGGACTGGGGTTTTTTCACACGCAACATGAAGACATTTTTTGCCAATGGTATTAACACAGCTACAAATACAAGCCGCGGAGATGGCGATGACGGTGAGAACACATTAAATTACAAGCGCATTTATCGAATGCGTAAAATTAAAAAATTAGTACTATATTTTATTAGATGTTATTAAACGGATATGTTAAATATTTTAGAAAAGAATCTTTTAAACGATCAGATTTTAGAAATATATATATATAATTTTTATATATATATATATATTTCCAGTTAGAAATAATAATATAAATATATATTTCAAATTGAAAATTTTTTTTCAATAATATCTAATAATAAAAATCAAAAACATCAATATAATTATAATAAAATATCAAAGATAAAATAAATTTACATCAAAATTTCCAACTATCTCGTTCTATTTAGTTTTTCTTTAAATTATTATTAAACAAAACATAATAATGTATAATTTTAGACGACGATACAGATGAGTATCCGACGCCGATCGGCGATGCTGAACCGGCAGAAAAGCTAAACATTCGGAGATACATCAAAGGCGTTTGTAGCGCGTCTGCAGGATGTGTTGAAACCTTTTTTCTCTATTTATCCAGCCCATCTAGAAAAGACGGATCAGCCCTTCTGTGGGACACCAATAGCAATGGTTATGTAAGTCACACAAATTACTTATTAAAACTTTTTAGTATTTAATTACTATAACTGCTGTACAGTCGACACTCGATAACCATATGCATACGTATATGGTGTATAATGTGAACATGAAAAAAAAAACACAATTTGAACAAAAGGGCCTAAATATCCGATTGTAAAACGTTATTCCTATTTTCTACTGTATTTATAATGAGGAAGCAATAATTGTTTTATTTGTAGGTGTCAATTTAATTATTTTCTATAGTATATAATACACCCATATATTACAGACGAAAACATTCCCAAATCACCTTTCTCCTAATGTTTCTAATGTTATAATACTTATAGATATTAGTAGTTTTTTTAGTGATCTAAACCAATATTTTCAACTTCAAAATTCGATTCATAGATAAGAGAATTTTAAATGACACTTTCATTATACATTTTTTTGATAATTTTTCATTTATTACATTTGTTTACATTTTATGCATTTTTTAAGAGACCGGCAGTCGTGTAATTTTGTCATGTAAAAACAAGGTTTGGCTCTATGTATACAGCGCAGTACACAATTATTTTAGAAACATAGTTTTTAAATCAAAATAAAGGTTGTGACTTTTATTGTGGTTGTTCGAAGATTTTTTTTAAACGAGTTTAAATTATGTAGAAAATTATTTTTAAAATAAATACAGTTTTCTCTTCCAAAATAATTAAACGCATTTCGTTTAAAGGGAATTATTGAGAGAACTGTAGATGTAGAGCGGAAGACAGTTTTATATTTTTTTAAACAAATATTATCCAAATAACGCAATAATAAAAAAATAGAACTAACATAGTTTCATGGATAACATATCGTTAAATTTCTACTTTTCTTAAAATTTCCTATACATAACACCTTAAAACTCGAACCATTATAGTAGTAAAAACTTCTCCACGAAAAACAAACGAAATTACCTCTTAAAGTGATTTTAGAGTTAAAACACCCATTATAAAATATACAAAGAATAATATTTCAAAAACGATCATGTTGGCATTTTGCAAAATATTAATTATCAAAAAAGTTAGTTTTATTTAAAAAAAAGTGAAATATAAGGTATTTTGTACATAGAATATTGAACAATATAATTAAAGTACCGTAAAACAATACAGAGGGATCGTCTCTAAAATATTGTCCTTTATATATTTTATAATAGGTGTAGGTATTACTTCTAAAAACATATTGAAATTATTTTTTGTTTGTTTAACGTGAACATTTTAACAAATTTCGATATTACACAACAATAATAAGTAGTACCGATATAGAACTATTTGTAGATTACTTTTGAATGTATTTTAACATTTTTATTGTTAAATATTTATTTTTTTTTTACAAAAAATAAAAATTTCTTAAAAATTCACAGAACTTCTTAAAAATAGATGGTGTGGTGCATTTATAAATTCTACTAGTTTATATCATTATAAGATAGGTATAAATTATATAATTATATAATACCTACTTATTAACGAAACTTTACAACAACCTGAATTATAAACACCTTGTTTTATATGTCAGCTAATCAACAAGTTTCACATATTTGTGCAGTGTGCGTCTGAGAATATTTAAACGTATGTTAATCTGTTCAATTTTGCTTACTAGTGGTTTTACGTTTATAATTTATATTATGTGTAGGAAGGTACTTATATTATACTTGTATTAGGTAAGTTTTTTACGTTGAAAAATATTGCAGATAATATAATAATGGGTTATAATACGGTATTTATTTCATTATTCAATATTTATACCTTATAGAATATATATATATCCATATTTACAAAAAAATTCTTCGTCGAATATATTGATTTGATATAGCCCATAATAATAGGCAACTAAGCCATTACCTGATCACCATAATATGCATAACTATATATTAACAGTTGACGTCTATATTAGTAGTGGTAAATTTACCGAAGTCTGAAAAGTTTTCCTATTACACGCGATTTTCAACGTCCAATGTCATTCCCTAAATACCGTCACCAATATAATATAATATGCATTATTATTACAATGGTATACGTAAAAATAAGTCTTTCTGCGTTTAATTCGAAATATTTGAGAATATTTACGGTAGGTTCTAAATTCGTTTAAACAAAAAAAAAAAAAAAATAGTCGTTAAACTAGTAATACTTCTTATAGCGATGCGGTCTCGAATGGGACGATTGAACGAACGTACCTATATATATATATGTTATTTAGATGACATAAATCGTTACGACACGACTTCTCTGTACCGTAGGATTGGGTGGTATTATAATATTATTAAATGGCCATAAGCCTCAGATCGAATAATAGAATGGTAATAATTCGTGTAATACAATTTTTGGATATATTAAAAATTTTAAAAATCATCGCCCACCGTACACGGTTGGTAGATCGGGAACCAAGATAGGAAAATATTTTGAAAACAAATAATACCGGATTCACTTTGCCAAATAGTTTCGCGCATAAATGATTGTTATTCGAGTACAGATGATATAGTGTTCTAATATACCTAGTTGTTGCATTACGAGTTTTAGTGTAATAATGTAGAAATACAACTAAAAGTGTACAATAAGTAGATAGATATACAATCATCTATTATTTTTTATCGACAAAAACATGAATATGGAAACGTTATTTTTAATTAAAGCTGTACTTAATTTCGTAATATAAGTAATATTCATAAATTGTACTATTAACATTCAATTATTTTATACAACATTGTAGTAGTAGCTGATAGTATCTAAAACCTAGATAGGCTATTATTAATATCAGAAGCACAACAATTATACCTCGAAAAATATTGTTTCCATAAGTATAATATAAAGATTAAAGATAGACCTATACTTATCATATTGTATTTAAAAATGTTTTTAAAAATCTTCATAATATATAGGTATTATATATTATGTACGAATATTTTCAATTAAATAATTTTTGTTTATCTCATATTATCATTATTTTTTTTGCTTATTCGACAATACATATAGGACATTTTATGTTATATACATTTTTAAATAATTACAACCATTCGTTTTTTTTTCAATTTTTTATGTAGCGTCATTTTTATAAATAGGTAGGTACTTATAGTAATTTAATTCCTCATTCCTCGAACGATTTTTCTGATTATATGTAATCGCTACCAGCAATGCTAAAATATGACTAAAATCAATTAAACATAATATTTATTATGTATAAATATAAATAAAAAAATACATTAGGTACTTTACTACTGATTCTTTTTTTTTTCTACTAAGCGTTATTAAAATAAATATTGCGTGTAATCAGTATTAATTATGTACAAATTTACATTACTTAATGAATAGGCACAAATTATAATTATGCATTTTACTTAAAAAAACTAGGTATAAAGGTAAATAAATTAATCGAAAAATAAATAATTATTTTTTAAATATGTAAACTTACCTATATTATATAATGTACCTGTAGCTATTAAAGTTGACCCACTATATAGTTTAATTTTATTTAAATAGTTTTTTATGTACACAAAGATTAATTTTTGAAGGTCTTCGACAGTGTATTTATTAAGCGCTAAAATAGTCTTGGCATTTCCATAAATTTAAGATGTTAAACTTATTCAATTTTAATTTGAAAAACAGTTCTGAATTCGTTATTATATCTTCTGCGTTTTACCAGATGATTTTTTTAAATACTTTTTTCTAAATAAAAGATAGACTTTATATTTATATCTCACACAACAATAATACAAACTTGTCAAAGTTTAAAAATTGCCCATCCAAAACTCCTTTAAAAAGACGTGAAACGAAGACCCTTTGATACTATTTACGTATTATGAAAGTACGTATACCTACGTATACCTAGTGCAATGTAAATTAACCACACAATAATAGGTATTTATTATAATTATTATTAAATAACCTATAAACATGATTAGAAAAAATATAACCCGATATTTTTCCCAATATCTAATGATAAATATCGTTTATAATTTTTATATAAATAACATTCTTAGATTTCCATGATTACACATAATATAGAAGATATTATACCATGGCAGTGCTCGGGTTGGGAAAAAATAAGTAGAGGAGCTCAACCTAACAATAAAAAAACTGCGTTCCAAGTGCAAAATTGTTCAACACAAAACCGTAGGGGTTAATAATATATGGTAGGTAGGTATGCCATATGCCTAGACTACAGATATATTACATTTAAAGTAAAAAAAAGAGACTTGCTTTCACCTGTTTAGTCTGCTTTTGGAAATAAGCAAGTCCATTATTATTGCTTTGTGATTTTTTCTTTTCAGTCATGTCGTATTCGTATCGAACTCGTATTCCTATAGTTATAATAATAAACAAGTAGGTAACAACTGAAAAGTTATAAGGAATCAAAATTAATAAAAAAAAAATGACACAATATTCAAATAGGATTCGAAAGATTCAAAAACAAAGATAAATAATAAGTGAAAAGTCTAACAGTGATAACTAGCTGAAACTAATAACATTGCGTTCAGTGAGCACACGATACATCATTAATTTATTCTAGGATAATATCGTATTATGACAAAATATGATATTATCATATAAACAAACTATGAAAAAAATTTTAATTAAAAAATATTATAAATTGTAAAATTGACAACAATTTAAATCTACATTTTAAGAAAACTTATTTCGGACGTATTTTCTACCGCCCCCCGTCACAGTAAAAAAAAAGTAGTTGGAATGCGCAAAAAAAAAAAAAAATAAAAAAAAGTAGGGGAGCTCCCCCTCCCCCAATTTGAGCACTATCATAGTATATTATATATACTATTATCATAGTATTACTATGATAATATATGTCCTAAGAAACGAACAAAATTATTTCTCTCGATGCCTCTATATTTTGATAACGGCAATAATAGTAATAACGTTTCCCGTATTTCAGGTGGAAAGTGACGAGATCTATTCGGCCAAAGAGTTCCTGCATGACATATCTTTCTGTACAGCACGCCGGGTAGTCGTGTTTGTCGACCAGAGCTTCAGCGGTCAGCTGCCGCAGCACGCCCAGTTAGCGCTCAATCACATCGAGAACGTCATGATCGTACCCACCACAAGAGCCGACGACTGGATTCCCAGGCACTGGTTCAACGGGTACATGCGCGAGTCCAGCAGATCCGCATGTCTGCACGATTACATCAAGGTGAGTCGAAGTGACGACGCTGGGTTGCGTTCGAATATTCGGAGTTATAGCAGAGCAGTGTATGGCAGAGTAGCGAGTTGGGTAAAGTAGATACGAATAGAGTAGGCTTTAATCACAGAATAAATTGACATCACAACAATAAATTGATATTCGAACAACTACGTAGTTACGTAGCTACGTAGTAGTTACGTTACTACTCGTACGATAAGATCTTTTGATAAGTGTTTATTTTTCAATATATGAATTTAGTTAACTGTAGGTACTTCATCTAATAAAATAAGAGTACCTACAAATGTTTACAAATTATAAAGTTATATAGGTCTTGGTCCAACTTATTTTCCAGTTTAATGGAGAGATTTCGATAAATGTCATGTTATTTCACCTGATTTTAGATAATAATATATAATTCATTAGGAATGAAAACTTTATGTCCTTGGTTTTTGAACTCCGCTGTCACTTGCACGATGAAAAAGCCTAAAAGTTTAAAATGCATGAAAAATGCATCATTCTTTCGTCGTGGCCGGGAATATAAATAAAAACTACTTGTTATCTGTATATGATAAGAATAATTATTATCAGTAGAGTTAAAAAAACTGAGCGATTTGTTTTGGGTAACAAGGGTTAACTCTAGTGAACAATACTAAGTTTTTGAACGGTAACCTTAGAGTTAACACTGTTCTCTTGAACGACGCGAAATCGACTATAGTCGACTCGAGTTAACTAGAGTTAGAGTTTTAGCACGCACCCCGGGTGTTGTGATGTGCGCGGCAGTTATAATACAAAATGTAATAATAATACGTATGCAATAAACACTGTTATATTCCTCTCGCGTGGCGGTCGCGTTTGATGTTCGCAATGAATCGTAATTATTATTTTTGCACGACTAACACAAAAACGACATATTACGTTCTGACAGCTGCACGACAAACAGCTTGTCGTGATAATATATAATATGTTTGTGTTATAGTATACACGCAATGTGGACTATTCGGAAATGTAATGCCTTTGTACATTGTATATTTTGTAGTTTCGGACATGACGGTCTTATGATTGATACTATAATTATACTTTGACCGGACATAAATGATACGTCATATGGTCCGGGGAGAAATTATTATAATATTATAGTCTATATAGGTACGTATGGGTAAGTAGGTATCTATACTATATTGTAGTATGTCAATCATGGTCAACTTCATTTATTTATAATATAGCGCAAAACTTAAAAATGAGTATAAAAATACTTAGGCATGCGTATAATATGTGTTAGTTAGGTATCCAGGGCCGTCCAAAGATTTTTTTTTTGGAAGGGGGGGGTGAAAATATGAAAAGAATAATATAATACTTCTCTTCAAGTCATCAAATAAGCAAAAAAAAAAATGTAATCAACTTTTTTTCCATTTTACCGACTAAAATCCTAATAATTTATAGTTTTTCGACTTGAAATTCCGAAAAATACTTCATTGCTGCATAATTCCTCGATAAAATTCCAAAATACTTGAATAGGTATTCAAAACGTGAATAATCAAAACAAAAAAAAATAATAAAAATGCTATTGACTTTTTCTACTATTTGCCGGTTGAACTATTTTTCGACTGCTTTCCTAAGTTGGAGGGGCGAGACCCGCCCCCCTCACGGAACAGCCCTGTAGGTATCTATATTAAGTAATAATCATACACTTATAATATACAGAAAGCACATTAATAAGATATATTGAAGCTAACATATTATGTGCGAGATTGTCAGACTCTAAACTGACTTTTTCAGAGACCTCATAACAATCTTATAAAACTCCTTGACAATAATTTTGTGATTAAAAATTAATATTGATACCAAAATCAGGTAACACAAAAAAGGTGCCTTCACCGCAGAATAAAAGAATTATTTTATTCGCACTGGGTATGTCTATATGCAGGACGTTAAAGAAACACTTTATCATTTTGTTGTTATCATCCATAAATTTAACTAGGAATTCCCCACGTTCAAATAAAACCTGTATTTAAATTTGTTTTCTGCCAATATGATATATAAACAAATTTTGTATATACTCCATACAATAAGTGTTTTAGTATATTGCCTATTAAAGACTTGTAATCAATATATTACCGAAATATATCTATTATCGTAATTTTGTTAACATATTTTAAAATTATAAGCCTATAATTTAAAAATATGTTTGTAAAATCATATTGACAGAAAACAAATTTAAATACAGGTTTTCACTTGAACGTGGAAAATTTCCAGTCAAATTTATGGGTGTTAACAACAAAATGATAAGGCGTTGCTCTAATGTCCTCTATGTCCCTTCAACACGTCATATCGTCCAATTGTTCAAAACGTTATCCAGATAACCTGGTTTTAGGTTAATATCAGATCAAAGTAACCTTTCCAAATAATATTATTTTAAATAATTATAATTTCTAATGATTTAGCTATTAATTATAATACATGCACTACATACTTATACATCGATAAATATTTGAACAAAAGGAATGTGAATTATGACACCCGTTGTACTTGCATTTCTAAAAAACAATGTACCATTGTAAACACACATCGGCAAATTTGAATATTTTTCAACTCTACGGTAATATACGATCGATTAAAAATATGAGCACAGTGATCAACCAATAAAACCTTGTATTCTTAACACGTCGTGTTGAATTATGGACAATACGATATAGTGTGAAGACCTACCTACCTACTTACCTACCTGTATAACCATGCATATGTATACCTTATTGAAATTCGACAAGGAGTATTATAAAATTGTATATACATTTTTTGAAGTGGTCAATTCATAGGCTTTTTCTCTCGCCCAAATGTTGCCTTCAACGTTTTATACGCAAAATGAATGTAATTTGTGGTCTATATAATATTAAGACTATCAGGAGCGGATCTACGAGGAGGGGGAAATGGGGGAAATACCCCTCCTCAATGAGAGGTTTTTTATATAATATAATAGGTTTGACCTTATTTTTTGTTTATTTTTATCAATTTTTGAACTAATTTCCCCCCCCCCCACCATAATTGATTCCTAGATCCGTCACCGTATCTATAATACCAAATTATTTATCTAGATTACTTATAATAAAATAATTCAATTATGCAACTGCAAATCAATATAAATACCGTTTGTATTCATTTTTAATGTTATTATAAAAAAATAAAATCAAAAAAATTCATATCAGAAAAAACATACATATTATCACTTAAAATTCCATTCTGATAATTTTTTAATTTTTAAAACATTATTAGTAATATTATATTATGTTATTTATTACAAAAATTTAATAATAATCTTTGTTATAAGTCGTGCATTCTAAACGTAGAGAGGAATGTATTAGTTTTACAATGATGTATTTTTATGTATGCATATTGCATACATTCTTTCGGGTAGAAGGATTCGAGCAAGAGTTTTCACGTAAACAGTTTTCTGATAGAAAATGTGTTTTAGTTGGTACTTTAAATATGTAATTTTTGATTACCCCATTAGTTTTCTAAACAAAAAGAAAAATTGTCAAAAATAACAGAAAATTGTTAAAAATCGGAAAACAATATTATTATCGAACTTTGTTCAGAATTAGTTTGCATTGCTTTCAAATCTAATAAGTTATCCAATAACCTATCCAAAAACTTAAGGAACAATAGACAATCTTCCACCAATTTTATCTGGATGGTTTTTTTTTATTAAATTTTGTTTTTCAATACTGACATTATACGAAATAACAATAAAAATATTACTCATAAAAATATGCTTTAACAATAAGGATAACATATTATATTAACATAATTTTAATGTTGAATTAGGTTAATTTATAAATGTATAGTTTGAGTTCTGAGGCCTAAGCCTGTATGTACACTTGCTTGATACTCCAAGTTGTCTGTAACGTTATAGTGATTTATAATTTATAGTAAAAAATATTTATTGAGAAAATTCCATTTCCCGCCAAAATCGGCCTTTCTACCACTATATGTACTAACAGTGGCGGCTATCAAATACCTACTTAAGTAGGTGCTCAAGTACCCCATTTATTTTTAGGTGGGTGGGTGGATGGCTGGGTAGGTTGCAACCCCCAATCCTAAGTCCTAAGACCACTGACTAGTGCTTGACTTGAAAAAAAAAGGAGTAGAGGTACTCTAGCGACATATAAAAAAGTAGCGTCCTTAGCAGTAGCGTTGGGGAAGGACATGATGGTTTGAGGCATGTGCCAGACGGCCAATGTCATTTACTAAGTTTATATGATGGCGTTAAAACGGTTAGAAATTAAAATTAAAATTAATATTATTTAAATAGGTTTAGCTTAAACCGTTTTCAGATGTTTATATACGTATATATAGTAAATCGGTTTAATAAATATTTTATAAACCGTTTTAAGATTAATATTTTTACTTCATGACTTTTGTTTCAAGAGAATATCTGATAATGGATACGATTTAATAACAAATTTTCAAATTATATATGATTTATTTATCTTTCATTCATTGTGTATTCACAAATTATAAATGTCGAAATTAAAATTAATTGTTTTTACTTTTGCGGAATTAAAACGCAGAAGATTGACAACTGAAATGAGAATCAACAGTAGAATACAACTTAATATTATAATTACTTAATTTATTATATTATTATTACAATTAATATAAATTAAAAAACGAATCAAATATTATATAAAATCAAAAACTGATAAATGATAACTGATAACATAAGTCACAAATGCAAAACATTATAGGTATCCACGCATTTATATGTACATTTGATAAACCGTTTTAAGCATATAAAACGGTTTTAACTTGTTAATCTACATAGCGTGAGCATTTTAAATTTTAAAACGGTATAAGAGTTTAAAAGAAAGTAAATTGTTGAAATAATTCTTATCGGTTACATGAAAAACCCCATAGAGATGGAATACCTATACGGCTAAACGATTATTACGATTATTAAAGTGACGTTCGTAATTTCACAATGTATGTACCAATTATTTATATTATGAAAAAATGTGAAACATACATTCAATGAGTAATATTAGAAAGAAAAAGAAACTACGCTACTATGATAACGTCTATTTGAATTAAAATTGGTTTCGCGCCGAATACGTGACAACCGGACCGTTGGGTTTATTGCATTTAGTCAGAAAAATCCGAAAAAAGTCGATGACCTTATAAACGTCTCCTCATAAATAGTTTCTTCAGGACGGTCCTGGATGGGGTGGTATACTGAAAATTCTGAAAACCTTTAAAATATTTTAGATACCCAGCCGTCACTGTGTACTAATAGTGTATATGTTTTCTTCCAAAACAAAAATTACAATTTTTGTATTTTGATAAACTCTTATTACCTATATGACTTAATAAAATGCATCAATATTTTTCATAATATAATATAAATTAATACTATTTTATTTTTATTGTATTAGTGTTATTATTCTGCTGCACCGTTTTCGTTATACACCTCCGACAGCCCAACGTATAAATCTATTATCTATATAGGTACTACGTGAACCTAACCTATACGACATTTAAAATTATTAAAAAAAAATTTTTTTTGCTACAATTTCTTTCAATAATATTTTCTATCATTTCAATATTATTTTACAATTTAATGATCAGATTATAACTCTAGGTAATTTAAACGTAAACAAAATACAATATATATAATATATATACCTACTTATAATACACGGTTAGCTCGTTTTCTTAAATATGTCAGATTTTTCTTGATACATCAAGATTATTTCAGATGTATTTGAAAATAACAAACAAATTATCTAAACATTTCTGCTTTGTTATGATTAATGTATTATATTATGATTTATGAACCATACCTATCATATAGTAAATTTCTAAGTCTTGCTACAACTTTCAATATATATACCTATACCTAATTATAATTTTATAAAGTCGAATTATATAAGGGTTTGCTAAAATATAAAAGTTGTACATTTTATTTTGGTAGAAAATAGAAATATAGCATTGCATAATATGGACTTTGATGGTAAATGGAAAAGTCAATTTTGGTACAAAACCGCAACCATTGAAGTGGCCGGGGACAATTTGCCTTGGAATTTTGTGAGTATCTACATAACAACTAGAAAATTTTCTATAAAACATATTCTAGCTGTTATGAATCGATATTTATAAAATTCATAGGGGAAAATAATACCCTGGGCCACTCACTAGGCATGGACGTTCCTACATCTTTTATAAAAGATGTAGCCATGTAGATATTCGTATTTTGATAACAATAATTCCATTGCTAGCCACTGAAATTTTACTACCTTTTAGCTAAAATTTAAAATATCATTCAAGTAAATTTTAGATACATTCCTAAATTCCAAATAATAAAAAAAACTGTTATTTAATTCAATTTTCCATATAAAAGTTTGTATTATTATAATTGATAAATGAAAACAATAATTTTCATTTTAATTAATATAAGTGCTAATTTTTAATTCTAAAAACTCATTTGATATAATATGTAATTAACATTTGAAAATTATGTTACGTATTACATTTTTAATATTTATTCAGTGAGCTGTAATTTACATCTAAATAGGATCTGACATTGCATATTACATAATATTCTTAAAAACGTGATATATATATATATAATTATATAGTTTAATAAAAAAAAAAAAAAAAAAAAAACAATTATTAAAAACGTTTTACAATTATGTATTTTATATGCGACCAAAACGTGTTCAATATATAATATATAATATATTATGTTTATTAAGTAAACATAATAAAACATGATCATAAGAGATAAAAACAATTTTATTAATTTTGTTATTATTATTATTATATTTATATATTGACTTATGATATTTTATTATTATTTTTATTATTATTATTATTATTATTATTATTATTATTATTATTATAAATAATAATTTATGCTGGGTATTATATAATTATTACATGAAATCGGTTGGTAGGTAATCATTAATATTTTAGTACCGAAAAGCCAAGTCTATATTATGATATAATAATTACGAATAGATAATATGTAGATAGTATGCTTGTATATATACTAATTTCTTTCCATGATCCCTTGAATAAACTTCTAGTTTCGTCGTAAAATTAAAATTTCCTTTTATCGTATTTTTTAATAGAATCATTATAATTTATTATTACACCTTTATATAAAACAACACATAAAAAAAAAACGACACCTCGCATATGAATAATGGAATAGTGTCGGGATTATTTGAATCCAGTTTTGCCATCTACCTTTATTATGAAAATACGTCAAATCGCACATTTTCTACTTCCAAATATCCCGAACCAATAACAATTTGCGAGTTATACCTTTCTTGTTGACTAAACACAATATAATTCGAAATCGATTATAACAGTTAGGAATTATATATGGAACTTCATATATCTCGAATAAAATGTTTTAATGAAAACGAATCTGCATCGTGCATTAATATTTTGAATACACATAATTACCCCGTGTTTTCGAATTTTCAATATGAAAATATTGTCAAATTATTGAAGCAAACATTACTGTCCAGTATACTGATGCACACAACTGTCATATATTGAAAACTAAACATATATGTGTATATATCATCGCCTGTCTATGCATACGAATCGCCGCCATGCAGTCGCTTATATTATATCCCGTCATGGAACATTTAAAAACATAATTTTATTTTTTTATACACTTGTGGTTTTCATAAAAATCTTGTATGTTTTATATACTCATATCAAGTGAAAACATGTTTTAGATAAATAATTCGTAATTCACATCGTTATGAGTGTATTATGTTGTTTTGTTGGCATTTCTATCGTTTTATTGGTTTTATTCCAATTCTATAAATTACTAATCGAGTTTTTTATTCTGATAAAACGTTAAATGTGTACAATTCTATTATTCCTTTGTGTTTTATTCTTAAATATTTTAACCATATGTCGTTTTTACATTTGGATTAGATTTATATATATATGCCATACTTCGATAATAATATACACGCATCTTGCACATACAAATACAGGGTGATTAAATTAATGTAATTATAGGCACGATATCTGTCAAATCGTAGACCTTTAAAAATCGTTTTTATTTTTGGAAACGCTTATACGCATGAACGCATTAACTATTCTCTCCATTTACGATTTTTATATACATTTGTTCTTTCGCTCTCGTAGTCTATATAAGATGTATACAATTTGAATTGTAAATAATTTAAATAGCAATTTCTTTTTCCTTCGCAAGAAGTTATTTTACAAAATAACTTGATGTTACTATTAATTCGTACAACTATTTACTAAACTAATGAGCTAGTGGTATGCAATTATTTATATATGTATCTACAAATGAAAATCGTAAAAATATAACGATATGCCATAAAATGTTAAAGAAACGCCCAACTTAATCAACGATCTAGATATTTCTTCCAAATTAATTTAATTATTTTAATTATATTCTACAGTTTACCAAGAATTGGATGGCCAGAATTATATTTTGAAAACTTACTCATGAGTTAAGACATGTACAAACATTTTAATAGAGTATTATATTAAAATATAAATTTTAAAAATCGTATATTGTATAGGTAATATATTGTATTTTTTTAAAATTGATAAAATAATCGTTAAAAAATGTTGGGTATAAACATCCCTATATACTTTCCTATATAGTTTAGATTATAACTTATATACATATGTATTGTGTATTGCATTACTTATTACTTATTTTATTAATAAACCAATCGCCCTGTATTCCAGTGGATTTTGAATTACATGTATATGATACCATATTATGTACAAGTGTCCTCTTTTTCTTCATGTATACAATGTAGATTTTATAATTTATAAGACAGAAATTTCATATGGTATATAATTGTACACATTTTTATACATTTGTATTGGCCGCGGTCTAACAGAAAATGTTTCGGAATTTCATGATTTCAATGACAAACTGCTTGACCTTAGAATCTTAGATAAACAAAAAAAAAAAAAAAAAATACTATTATAGATTCATTTCTATAGTCTTCTCACCATTTGCACAATTTGATTTACGCGTGTACTGTTTAGTTTTTTGCATTAGAAATATTTGTGATGACGAAGCCATTTTTCAATATATATACATACATGAAAATATAATAATTATTTGCATATATTTAAATTAATTTACTATTCGAGCGAAAAGTAATCATATAACGTGCGATAAAAGAAAAAAAAAAGTAGCAGCTGCTAATATATATATATCACATCATTGCTGCGGGGATTCAATATGTGCGCCGATTAATTATACAGTCGCCTTCCTCCATTATTGTCATTATTATATAAGTACACATCCAGGGCAACATATTTTTTTCTATACGAAGAAATATTCAAGGGGGGGGAGGGATGTCGACTGACATTAAGTTACCGACGATGATTTACTCTTCCTTAAAAATATAAATATAAGCAAAAAAAAAAAAAAAAAAAAAATTGGTTCGAATATAGACTTTTTTTTTACTAGTTTGCCGATCTCACACAAACCTCAAATTACCTTCTGTAATTGCTGACTGGCTTAGTTATACTCAATTATTTCCTCTAAAGTGGGAATTGGGTGTCTCACCTCCCTCGTTCTTAGGACGGCCTTGTATACATATTGTAAAATCAACAAACGCCATTAAATTTTAATTTTTGGATTTTAAATCGTGAAATCACGTGTTCTGTTATTCACGGCGTACTTGAAATTCTTCGTGTTTGGATTAAGATAAAGGCAAAAAAGAAAAGTTTTTGGAAATAAAAACAACAATAGAAATATTATTCGTATTCGATGTTCTTGTAATATGCACGCGCATTGTATACGAGATACGAATGGTTGAAGAAATGGGTAATTTTTTCTTATACGTGGCCTGTAATATAATATTATAGATATAAACCGCGTCAACTCTGTACAACATCAATGGGCGGCGGACTGTGGATTTAGCCGATACCCAGGATCATATATAAAAAATAATAATAATTCGCATAAAAAAACCAATACCTGTTTATCCAAAATGTCTATTAAACTGTAATGGTGACCTTGGAACAGAATGTGTACACATAATACATTGTTGTTAGGTATCTATACTACTTATGTTACCTATATACATACACCTATATATAGCTAAAATACGACGCACTGCAGGATTTCACGCTTACGAAAAAAAAATAATAATAATAATAATAATAATAATATGTAACGCGAAATATATTCACCGAAAATAAACCAAAAGCCTGACCTGTACGCCAATAATACCTACTTACACGCGGTTTTGTTTTCTCGTTTCAGCCTTTCGAAGAATCTCAAGTTATGCCGACAGTATTCACCGGTGTTTCCCTAGAGCAACACCTGGGCAACTTTAGCATGGTGGGCATAACACCGTGTGTATAACGTGTGCCCACTACGATAATGTTGGTGGCGGCGGTGATGATGATGATGATGATGATGATGATGATGATGATGATGACGATGACGATATACCTATGGAATATTTTTTCAATCATTATTATTGTGCATCGCTGCAACTTAATTTTACGTTTTCTCATTAATTTTTATCGTATTATACCTATATAAAAAATCTATCGTTCGATATGAATTCATTGTGCGAAAAGATCGTGTACTTTAAATAATGTTAGTGTTTTTTTTTTTCTTTATATATTTTTTATGTTTTTAAATAAGAAATATGTGCGTGTATATATTAACACACATAATTTCTCGCATCGTTCTGATGTAAAATACTCGTAAAATAACATTATTCTTATACATTTCATACATATATATCTTTATATATTATATATAATATATATATATAGTATATAGTAATGTTAATATGTTATGACTTCTACTGTTAGTTTTAACAATAAAATAATTATTATACACTCTTATGTTTTTAATTTAATTATAAGATTTTTTTTTTTTTTTTATTATTATTCTTAAGTACCTATACGTACGTTTTTGTTTATTTCGGCGGCAAGTGACAAATAATAATTAATACAAAATATAGTTCATATATATTTTCATTGCCTATGTACCTATATACACACACACACACACACACACACACACACACACACACACACACACACACAGTCATACCTACTGCAGAAGGAAACGCAGAACCGAAGAAAAAAAAAAAAAAAATCAAATATTTTATATCAAATATTGCGACTCGTACTGCAGACTACAGACACTATATTATATGTATGACGAAGTATGATATTATATTATTATATTTTATGGTACGTGCTGCTGCTACCGCGCGCACCGTCCGTCAACGCGGTCCGCGCGCTCACGGGTCAAACAGGTCGTTATTTAATATTTATTGATGAATCGCTCTGGTCGCGTCCCCCCCGGCATTTGATAAATGAATATTATTTGACATTCGAAATTTCCTACAATGGATATTATATGATTTCGCGGTTGAAACACGCGTGGCCCCGCATTCGCACATACTAATAGACAACGGCCGGGACGACAAGACAACGGCTAAAATATGTACAATAATAATAATAATAATAATAATTGATAATTAATAATATATGTATGTACTTTAATAATAATAAAAATCGTCCGTCGGCAGCGGAGACGAGCGCTTGTACGATATGGCGAAATAACGATAGTAATTTATTGACGGACCGCTGTAATAGTGTTGTTACCTCCGCACGGAGACGGTTCGTCACTACTTGACGCGCGAGAGTCGTGTCCGACAGAGTGAGTGGCCCGCTGGTATAGCTACCCGGCTGGAACACAATATTCAGCAGCACGATTGAGCGAAATAATAAATTGTCGGCGTTTACAAAACGAATGGACTGATAAATACAAAAGAGAACCTATACGCGATCGAGAGTAATAATAAAAAATAATAATAATGCCGTATTTCAATAACATAATACAACAGTGGCGTACACGGGGGGGGGATATGGGGGACAGTCGGTCAGACCTCCCCTTGACCTTTTTTTTTTATGAGTTATGACTTATAAGGTTATATTATATTATATTAATTTAGGTAAGAGATCTTACTCCAATAAACCTGAAGCTACACTTGTAAATTTGAAATCAAATGGCGGTTTGACTTATCCAAATGAATTTATTTTTGAATAAAAAGTCATTTTCTAAATATTGTAAAGACAATGATGTTTTCTTGTTAACAATTGATGATTTTTTTTTAATAACAATAGGTCCATTCAATTTCCGTGTATGGAACACAAAACAGATATATTATCACAAATAATATCCAACTTTGTAATCATGCGAATGCAAAAGTATTCATTAATTGCAAATAAAAACACAATCAAGATAAATGCCAAACAAAAAAAAATTAGCAAAATCAGTCAATACATAAGTGTACATACAAATTAAGCACAATAAAGCTTTAAGATTTAAAATGATCAAACTACATTTTTTAAATTTTAGTCCGTTTAAACATTGATAATGACATTATCTGTGTTATTATTAGTATTTTGTATTTCCACATAGATGGCACTATAACCATACCTGTACCGCTCTAAACAACTGAGGTCCACCGATAATGTCTTCGATTCCAGTCTTTACTATCTTAGTCTGTGTATTTTTGTAATGAAAACATTTTTTATCAATTATATTTTATTTTGATGATAACAATATCACAGAATATATTCTTATCGTTACGTATCGCGCGCAGCCGCAGAGGTATCTCGCGGCTTCCAACGCGACCGCGTAGGATATCCACCACCTACCTAGCCGCAGAGTCTAGCTCGCGGCTAACAACGTCACAGCGTAGTAAATCCACACCCCACGGAGCCGCAGAGTTTAGCTCGCGGCCTCAAACGCCTCCGCCTAAAATCATCCCGCGTAGCAATCCACACTGTCCTCCTAGTTTAACCCATTTTTCCACTTACCACGTCGGCGGTCTACCCGGCGTCCCCCAACTCAGCGCTACCATGAGCAAGAAAAACAAAATAACCGGTCCGCGCCGCGGCGCCGACCTCGATCTTCCGCGACCCAAGAAAATTCCTAAAACCCACCTCGCCAGCTCGAAGCCGCTCACCCCTCCAAAAATCCACTAGCAGCACGTTCTCTGGAGACTTCGCCTCCGACGATGAGCTAAAAACAATTCATACTAAATCCGATTCAAACTCATCCCGATCCAGCCGACCCCCAACTAGTAACCAAACTTCGACTATTACTCAACCAGAAACCAAAACCCCCTCTCCACCGCCTATTACTATTCCGTCTGCAAGCTGGCACAAAGCTGCTCCCCTCGTATTTAAAAATCCGACAATTTCAACTGAGGGAATCACAGCCAAAGCAGTAACGGACGGTAAAATCCAGCTTAAAACATCCAACCCGACCCAATTTCGCTTTATCCAAAAACTCCTTCAAGAAAACCAAATCGAATTCTTTTCCTACAACCTACCCGAGGACCGCCAACTCAAAGTAGTGAAAAGAGGTATCCCCACTAGCATCACCACCGACGAGTTAAAGGAGGAACTCGAACAACAAAACTTCGATGTTAAGCTAATCAAACGATTCGGCACCCCAGCTAAACCAATGCCCCTTTGCCTCGTCTTCCTTTCAGGCCCCCGGGCAAAATAAATATTCGAACTTAATGATCTCTTCTATTTAAAAATATCCGTAGAAACCTTTAGAAAGACAGGGCCATCTCACTGTCACAACTGCCAGCTATTCGGACACGGTTCACAAAACTGTGGACTCCCATCCCAATGCGTTAAATGTGCAGGTAAACACCACACCCGCGACTGCACCAAAACCCGAGATATTCCCCCGAAATGCAGCAACTGCGGTGAAGCCCACACGGCCAACTTCCGTGGCTGCTCCTTCTACACCAACCAACCCAAAAACATAATCCCGGCCAATCCAACCATAAATCAACAAACCAAAAACAACAACATCCCTCCACCAATAACAACCTCTATCCCAGTACCCGCGACAAAACCCGTAGGAAAATCCCACCAGCCGACAAGCTACTCTGATGCAGTCAAGGGTGGGGCGCAAATAAACGTCACCCGGCTCATCACGTTTCTAAAGGACCTACTCACCGCCATAAACTCGTCCACAAACCCGCAGGAAATGGCGGCAGCCACGATCAACTCCTTTCTAAACCTCCTATCGTTCCAAAATGACTAACCTTCGTATTATCCACTGGA
>JAIPRL010002878.1:0-53300 GCA_025469235.1 Pemphigus obesinymphae | reverse complement strand
TTATATGCTAATATGTCAAATATGTCATCTTCAACACAATAGTAATGGCGTGAATTAATAAAATAAATAAATAAATTACTTATTTTAAATCATTCATTCTTATATCGAACACTAAGTAATTGGAGGATTTTTTTTTAAATATCACGGCAATGATATCTTAACTCTAAATTAAACCGTTATAGAGCGTTAGCTATGCCAGATTTCCATTTATGAAACTTTTGCGACCTGTTCCCCTCTACACCCTCCATCTAAACGATACCGGTCCATAGTATCTTAGTCCGTGGATGGGACGTTGCCATCTTATCATTGGTAATTTTATATGAATTATATGGGATGGCTTATTTTTTCTTCCATTATCAAGTTACTGTTTATTCCATATCTTCGGAATTAATATTATATTCATAGACAATAAAATAAAATAAAAAAATAAAAATATCTTTACTATTCATAACAGTGAATAGCACTATAATATATTGTATATAATATTATTTACAAATATATATTATAATATTCAATAACCAATATTAACATAAATGTAAACACAATACATAATCAATATTTGAAAACAACTGTTATCGCCATAGATAATTTCTTCACGATTTCATTACAGATTAGTTTAACATAAAACCTTAAAACATACCGCATGCGAGAAAGAGAAACACTCTAATAGTGACTTCTCTCTTCTTTGAAATGGACCGCAACCCCGTGCACATTCAATATAGGAGTAGCCCATCCATACTATATTTATTATCTATGGTATTTACACAGGTAGTGTCTAAAAATACGACGCTCGGCGGTGGTCGTGTCGGTCGCACAATCTCTTGCCGTCCTGTAAACGGCCAGTACCCACGTACAGTTAATAGACCTGGGACGGATCGTTTATTTCGACATTCCCTCGGCAGATATTTTCGTCACAACCGCCGGCACCCTCCGTTATTACGTAGGTATGTATAGGTGTATTTATTACACTCGGTCCCGGTTCCGGTCGGACTGCCGTCCACCATTCTTTTCTTTTCGTCTCGGGGAAATTTTTTTTTCTCCTCTCCCGTTTATCATATCATATCGTATCGTGTTACGCCGAGACACTATAATAATAATGATAATAATATATTATAGTCTCTCCATATAATATACATCACCCGTGCGTGTATTATTCGTGTTTCGACGACGACGACGACGACGCGTGTTTTTGTGCGTACATTAATCTCTACCGTCGTCGTTGTCGTCGTAGCCGCCAGCCGTACGCCGTACGAATCCATTGGTGAAACACCCAAGTTAACAACAACAACAACAACAACAATAATAGGTATATAATATAGTACAGCCGAGTAGGTTTTCGTTTTACCTCTCGTGCCCGCCGCGTCACATAACTCCCGCGCGCGTTACGCGACGTTTACAGGGGGGCTTGAGATCAAAATTAAAAATACCCGACCGAAACCGTTAATTTAATATTATTATATTGTACACCGTCGATTTGACGACAGACGTGGTGTTTTTTTTTTTTTTTTTTTTTTTTTTGTTCCCGAAAGTTCCGGATAAAATAGATTTACACGTAGCCAATACACAGGTAAGTGTGTAACGCTGAACCGAATACCTAATAATAATCTGTGATTTCAATAAAAATATACCGATCGATTCAATAATATGGGGTTGTCCGATATACGTCCGATAAAACGTTTGTCGATTTAGAAAAATAAAATATTTGTTAATTTAACGGTAAAATACCAAAACGTACCGTTAATGTAACAATTAATCGATTTATCAATGTCTTGGGCGAAACTGTCCAATTGAATGGGTACAAATTTATTTGATTTAACTCGATTGATTGTTAATACAATTATGAACAATATTTTGTGTTCGTTTCTTTCTTTCTTTCTTCTTCGTAGAACAAACGCCCATTTGTCAATCAAAAAAAAAAAAAAAAAACAGTCAATTTAAACGGAATATTATTTTTATTAAATTATATAACTTATATGTTTTGTGAAATTTACAAAATGAATTTCTTATTGTAAACACATTTTTTATTAATTTAACAATATATGGGTACATTGAAATAATAAAAACTCTATTATTTCAACAAATATTCGTTTGTTAAAATTTGATTATTGCATATTGTTAATTATACCAATGATATTCGGTTCAGTGTAGGTGTACAATAAATATAGGTATTATTTTGAAAATTAAAAAAAAAAAAAAACGATTATGGCTTTTTTAATATTTTGTATCAATACGAATCACGATTATAATATTATTATATGGTACGAGTGTACAACATATTGTATTGATATTTAATTGGAAATAAATTATTTTTAACTTACAACTTTGATGATGCACAGGTGGAAATTCGAGTTGAATTTGAATTGAAATTTTTTATGTAAATTATCATAAAACCAATAATCTGTGGTTATTCGTTCATATCTGTTGTACATATCTGTCAGAGCACGGCTGAACAAAGGTATGGCGAAAACTGGCCCAGGCCAAGGACTTGACAGTAAAAGGGCGAAGGAAAATCAATGAAATCTAGGCACAATTTTCAGCGAATTTCCCGATTTTCGGGGAAAATATTATATGCGAATGACGTATTGTAGTTTAATTGGTGAACTTGATTAGGATCTATTTACAATGTTTGGATCTAAATAATAGTAGTATACATAGTATATTATATTATGGGTAGGTATAGGTATAATACGATTATTGTTGCGAACTGTTGACAAAATATATGAACGTGAAATACTTATGGAAAGGGCTAATGAGTACTTTATCCCTATCCCTAATTTATGCCTCAATACGTTCACGCAGAATGGGAAAATCCGATTTACCGTAATTCTATCAGTAAAGGGATAATATTGAAAATAAAATCGTTTGTTATTGTTCAAATACAGGTTAATACCTTTATTGACTGGAACCAGAACGAAAATTCGCAATTTTATGAACCGCAACCGAAATATTGTTTGCATAATATCCGATCGGAACTGATACCGGTAAAACCATTTATAGGTTTCAATTCTGAATCACAAGTATTAGCCGACATTAATATTATATTAGCTTCCGGCTAGGGGCCTAGGCAGTTATAATAATATGGTCAATAATGTTTTTTTCATATTCCTAACAACAATTTAAACTTAGATACAAATGATATGTGTATTTGCAAACCACTTGTGTTGCCATTTTTTCAATACTTATTTAGTCAAAATTGCAAAGAACTTTCTAATTTTATACAATTAATACACACGTACCTACCTACCTATTTACACAACTCATTATAAATTAATACGTTCGTAGTAAAAATGAAAAAACTATTTTCATAAAAATGATAGAGGTAAAGAAATATTTGCAGTTATAATCAGTTTTTAAATTGAAATTTTGATGACAATTTACAATATATTTAATTAATTTTTCTCATCAGATGTATCAATAACCATTTATATTGAATCACCTAGGTATACGGTAATATGAACTAATTATGAAAATTATGATATACGTAATACGATATATTATACTATATGTATACTACATAATATTGTCAGTTTTCCAATATTCATTACACGTAATTTTCTTGAACGTCATAATATAATATTATTCATCGAGATAAATAAGTAAATACGTTGAAATAACAATATTTTTGTATAAATTCAGATAAATAATATAACAGAATACGTATAGGTATAAATATTTTTAGATCTAGATATGAATACATGTATATATATATATTTAGATAATTTCAACACTAAATGCATGCAAATATTGATAAAAAAGAAAAAAAAAACACTTTATTTAGAGGAAAAGTTCGGTTTTTTTTTTTGGAGTTATTAAATGTTGACGGCGGAAGAGTTCCTAAAAAAGCGTACTTAAGAATGTGGTGTACGTATTTCAAACACTGGTATTATATCGTTTATTCTTCTCTTCTTCTTCTTCTTCCTCTTCCGGCTTCCATAACACTCCAAGAGTTTTGGCCCTCTACTATCTCTCCCCGACTCTGTGCGCCGAAGGTCTTTCACATTTTTTTCTACACCGTCCATCCACATTTTTCGAGGCCTTCCGGTTTCCAATTTAGCGCTGTCTTGGTTACTGCATCTAAATTACGTCTCATTACGTGGTCCTAGCCACTGTATCTTTTGACTCTTTATGAACCCATTAATTGTTACCATTCTTAATTCTTCCGTCAATTCCTGGTCACACTTCCTACGCCACTGACCGGTCCCTGTGTCCATGACCGGTCCGCATATCCTCCTCCAGATTTCGTTTTCGAACGTCTTCGGTCTCTTCGTTGCGTTACACTGGTAGAGTAGTCCATACTTCGCCCAACCATATTATGTTATATAGTATCTTATTTTCGGTCGCTTAGAAAAGAAATTTAGATTTAAAGAATTCTAACTAGGCAAAGAACGCTCTCCACTGCTTCTGTTACTCTCATCCCCGTTTCAGGAGACCAGTCAATGTTTGTACTTGATAGCGTACCAATAGATACCGAAACTCTTCGACCTTCTCATAACCACGGTAACGTGTGCATCCGGCGGCGTTTCGCCGTTCACAGTAGTTCCATCGACTGCGTTTATCTGTACCTAACCGGCCCTATTCGTTCTGCTGGCCCGCTCTGTTATCGCGTTATCATAGTGTGTATATACATAATGTATATAATATGGACCGGTCGACCTATCTATTTATTATTTTTTTTTTATGTAAACGTACGCGTTTTCCTCCCCCGTCGTCCGCGGCTCGACTTTCCGAACCGATTTGTTGTTTTTTTTGGGCGGGGGGGGGGACCTCTGCAGTTACGCGTACGGACTTATTGTTCTTTCCGGGCGACGGCCGACCAAATCCGAAACAATAATTGTTCTTTTATGTTTTACGTACGTAGAGGTACTTGGGAAATTATTATAATTTACATATCCGAAACGACCGAAACTATTGTTTATCCCGTGTAACGTACCCGGGCCCCCGCGTATACCAGAAACGAGGTCATTGATGTTATATTTATGCGCGCGTGTATATATATATATATATATGTATTATAAAATAATAATATTATAATGCAATATGTACATGTATATATATATGCCACCGTGAAATGTGTTTTCACAACTTAACGTGCATTATTATATTGCACCCTTATTATACTATAGTGTTGTCTCTGCAGCATCATTTGATACGCATGCCGCACTCGCTAAATATCACCGCCAAAAGTGTAATTAAATAACTATATGTGCTTTATGTACTTACCCGAAAAGGTATATACGGAAACGTATAAAAAAAACGTACTACTTACATTAAAACGGTATATTATGCATACACGACAGTGGAATATTAGACGTTTTCGAATTTTAACTGAACACGAATTCGAGCACTAACCGCACACAAATGACCGTAAATATCGGAGGACCAGCGATAATCGGAAGACGGTAAGACGGTTGTTCGTCGAGTGATTTTAGAATTAAATAAATTTAAAAAAAAAAAACACCTAACTATTATCAGTGCCGGATCTAGTGGGGGGGGGGCGAACCGGGGCGCTGGTCCCCCGGGCGCCATTGTGATGGGGCGCAAAATGTAAAAATATTTAAACTTTTCGTCGCACTTTTGGAAGTGGGGTCCCATCGATTACTTTTTTGATTTCTAATAGAAATTTCGTTAGAAATTGACGAATGACCTGTTTTTTCTTTTTATTAAAATTTAAAATGGGAGCCCTACAATTATTTTTTGCCCCGGGCGACAAAATCTCTAGATCCGGCACTGGCTATGTAATATTAAATCGACAGAGAATAATATTTTGGAATGGCCGCCCATTTCAGTTTAATTTACTAATATAATAATGATTTTTATTTATAATTTATAATTTATTATAAAAACAAATATTGTAATAGTCGTAAAAAGTTTTTATTAATTTTTCAATTTTTCAACCTTTAATAATTGACTTTTTAAATTAGTTAATAAAAAAACTGAAATTAATTAGTTTTAAAATGTTTGTTAATTTTACAATAGGTATTTTGACAAAAACTTTATTATCAATAAACAAAAAGAAATAATCAATGAACAATTTAACAATAAACAAGTATCAAAACATAATACAATGAACTGAAAAAACTTGATAACTTATAAATTATCATAACGATAAACAGTAAATACTAAAAACTTGAAAACGTTTAAATTGTCATATCGCTATAATGCTATATATTAAAAATTATAAAAATGTATATAAACTTTTGAAGATTTAAATTCTAATTTTTAATGGAAAAAAAGATAGTGAATTTTTTTTTAACAAGTTAAGTTAGTAGGTATATTTATTTTCATTTTAACTTTAAACTTATAACGAGTTTAAAATATTTTTTTGTTAACTACTATATTTATTTTGATTTAACGTTTTTGATATCATCTAGTTATTATGTTATCTAGTTACATCTAGTTTTTACGTTTTTTTTTTTTTGTATATACAATTTTAAAGGATATTTTAAGAAAAACGAAATGTAATAACTAACGAGTACCTAATAAAATAATTTTTTTCAATATATTTCAATAGTAATTAAATAGTGATCAAAAAAATAATCACGGTATTTATTTTAAAAAAATATGCTAAACACTAACAATAAGATATTTTTAAGTAGTTTTATAGTTAAACACCCATTATAAAATGTGTAGATAATATGACATTTTAGAGACGAACTTATCGGGACTTTATAATTTAAATTATTTATCATTGAAGATACACAAAATAATTTTTTATGTCTTTTAAATTATTGTAAGTTATAAATATTTAAAAAAAAAGCCTGAAAAAGTTTCTATGTACATTGTAGATATAATTAAGTTTTAAAAACACGATGCATAATTTTTTAATTCCTTTTCGTCACAATATAATTTAGATAATATATAGAAATGGTTCTTTAGGCAACAAAAGTAAACAATATTTGCATTGGAACAAGGGCAATTTTTCAAAAAGTTTCCATCGTAATAGTAAGTGATTGTGTTGTTATTTTTATGGGCCCAATTAATAATATACAATAATTACCATCGTAATTTGAAAATCTATAATTCTACTAAAATATGTGTTTTGTTTTAGCTCTCCGGTTTTAAAGTAAAAATCGTTTCTTTTTTTTCATCACTATTTAAATTTGATTTCCGCCTTATATTTAAATTATACCTACTCGTAGTGTATATAATATAATGTATTCGGATGTAAATATTTTATTTTGAATTTCACAAACAACTGAAATATAAATTATACACTTTAAAAGAAAATGTAGGTATAAGTAGGTACATAATTCGAAAGTTTCGCGTAGATAGTTTAAATAATTCAAAAAATAAATAAATAAAATAATAACAAAGTGTGTACAAGTACGTTTGTGCTAACAGATCACGGTGGAAATGTTATTTACCATAAAATACTGAGAAAAGTAATTATAAATAAATGATTACCTGAAATGAAAAATGAAACGTATACCTAATCGTTACAAAATATATTTTTCGTTCTTAGATTCTACATCATGTTTTTTCTTTATATTAATGGTAAATGATGAATTTTTACAACAATCGAGTAGAAAAACTTCGAATTGGAGAATAATTGAAATTAAAGGATTATTATTAAATAATATAACTGAAAAAAAAAAAAAGTTATCACGTATTTACGAGTATAAAATTGTATAATACCAACTATACCCACATAAAAAATGAATTTCATATCCTATTAAAACTTTATAATTGGCGGGTACAATGCTTTATTCAAATATTATATACAGTTTCTTGGTGAGTAATTCGATGTTTTAGAGATTGAATCGTTAACTGCAGAAGTGAGTCAAGATTGCTTTTTAAAATTGTTTAGGAGAAGCAATAAACTAAATATCGTATAAAATAATAACATTAACACAATTTTTAAATTTGTGTTTTAAATTTTAATCAGTAATGTAAAAATGTTATTCTAATTCGAAATAAAAAAAGTGTAATCTTTTTTTTAATTCGTACTCATTTCTATAGCAAACATTGTAAATACGTACCATTATAATATAAAATGAGAAAAGGCAATGCAATTGATATTATCGATAAAAATATTATACTAATAGAATGTGTATTATATAATTGTCTAGATTCCTGAAATTCGTCAGCCATATTATACTCAAAATGGATTACCCTGTTTTTTTTTTATATATATATTTTGGTGTTGAGTTACTTGTAGAATTTTTTATAGATATAAATAAAAACCCAATTTCTACAAAACAACTTGTTTTTATTTAACAAATATGTATTTCGGAAACAATGTTTTCATCTACTACAGTACTTGTTTAACACTGAAGATAAAAACAATGTTTTCGAAATATATATTTGTTAAATAAAAACAAATTATTTTGTAGAAATTGGTTTTTATTTATATCTATTGATTACCCTGATCATAATATTATATACCTATTTTCCTGTTATGTTACATTTTAACTTAGATTATCTTGTTGACCGTAGACATGCAGCAAATTTAACTTTTATTTTTAATTTACTAAATGGCAAAATAGACTCTGAAAATTAAATTCCATTTAAAGTACCTTTTCGTTTCAAACGTTAATCTGTCCCATTCCACATCCACCAGTTTAGTTCTTACTATGATAAAAATTAACAGTCGCTGCATGATACAATATTTCTTATTCTTAATCAATTTGTTTTTCATTTTTTCATTACCTATTTTTATTATTATTATCATTATTTATCTATTATTATTATGTTAATCTTGTTTATAACTTATTTAAAGCTGTTTGGTGTTTATTATTTAGATAAAATAAAAACAAAAAATAATATTGTAAAGTAATAATTTAAAACTCACAGTTTTTACTGATTTATTTACTGAGTTAATTAAATACTAAAATACTAGAGTTCAAGACATAAAGAAGTCATATCCACGGACATGTATTTTTTTTTTTTTTTAGTAAACTGTAGTAAACAGTAATTTTCGTGTACTATTTTAGATTCTGAGAGGTTTTACAATGAAAATATTTATTTTATTTTTACTTTTTATTTTTATTACCTAATTATTTTTTTTCTTCTGTTAACAAAATTTCGACCAGAAGACTCGATCCAATCGGTACATACAGTTTACCCATTTGGTAGCAAATTTCATGTATAGTTAGTAATTTAGATAATTAGATAGGTCATTTTTCGATATTTTTAGTTGTTTGGAACATCAAATTTGTATCCTTTATGCAGTTAGCTGTAAATGTATTATCATTATTATTATTATTATTATAATTATCATTATCATTATCATTACTATTATTATTAATAATAATAATTCTGAAAAAATACGTAAAATATTAACACATAGAATTTTTTGAAAATTTTTACTTATTTTTAGGCTATTTATAGCAATATGCAAATTTGAGACATATTTAATTCATGATAAGCCTAATTTTATTTTTCAACACCTACAAACTTTATACAGTGTTAAAAGTACTTCATTCTAATAGCTACGTATAAACAATTTAAAAATCAGCACGTACAATAATTTTTAATAGCCATTTAAATTTTTTTTTTTTTGAATACCCATTTAATTTTTTCGACATTTCGGTATGTAATGTGTTCGAATTTTGAGGAAATAATGGTTCTATTAACTTGAAATTTTCACCAAAAACGTATATTAGCACATTCTGAAGTAAAAATATTTGGACATTTTTACCCATTTTTGGGATACTAATACCAATTTTTAATTTTGAGTCATTTAATTCATAATAAGTATAACTTTTCTACTTTACAGTAGAATTCGATATTTTTTTTTAATATGAATTTTTTTATCATAAAAATAATGTTGAAGTCAGAATTTGGCGGTCGGACTTAGTTTTTAAGGTACCTATATCAAATTGAAATTTAACGGTTATACCACGTTCGTTTAAAATGCGTTTATTTTCAATAGCGTTTTGTACTCTGGCGGGAGCCAACGGTGTTTTGTTTCCTTGGTTTGAATCCCTTCTATATTATATTCTAATAATTTTTACACTTTTTACGACTTTTTTTTTTGTTCATTATATTACATATATATATATGTATTATCGTGTTATTAGTATAATTTACAGTAGTTGTCAAGCATATCCACCGAAGCTTCGCTCAGAATCGTTTTTATTCAGTATAATATCCATCGTTGTTATGCTACCGAACGTGTCAAGTGCTTCCCAACGTTTTGTCATGTAATACTATAATGATTATATTATATAATACGTAGTAAATATTTGCTGTGTTTATATTTAAACGTGTGTGGTGTTAATGCGTTCGGTTTTGAAAAAGTACAGACGAATAATCGAAAAATAACATCGATATAATAAGTATGGACCAAAACACGTGTTTTTTTTCTTTTTTATATCGAAAAATTATATTTAAACATAATATTTTAATCAATTAGTGCACAATATAGTTTATTATTACAATATTATTGTTATTAACATTGCCTACGGTTAAAATTCATCCTGGATCCTATATGTGTATAACGGGCGGGCGGGGGAATAATATACTTTCCCCCCGGGGTAAAACCGGGCAGGTATACCACTGCAGGGTGTACGTTTTCACCGCTAATCTGATCCCTGCCGGTAAGCGAATAGTTATAATAATAATTGTTATCCGTTATTTATGGCGTTCGCAAACGGAATACGTTGTTGTCGATCGTTCGACATCGATCCCGTAAGAATACATTGTCAATGGTTAACAATGTTTAAGTTGTTGTATAGCATATAATTATCTTGTTTAGTCGATCAAATACTTTGTATAGAAATAATGTAACATATTATTATCAATCTGATAACTTACATTGTTAGTGTAAAAAATACATTGTCGATAATATTATCATCAAACGAATAACATTACCGCGTAAACATTTATAATAATTATTATCATTTCTGCGATAGTTAATATTATTGGTGGCTATTATATATAGCGTCTGCTGATAACAATGTACGACCGCCATTCAGCCGTTGTGCCATGTGTTTCAATTTAGTTTATTGTTCTTATTAAATATGTGTTTACAATATTTTTTGATAATATTATTCTCAATTCAATAATAAAATGTTGTCGATTTAACACATCTAGGTACCTAATATATTTTAATTAATACGATTGTGGTTTTTCTTTCAGTGTATATGTATATACGAGCTATACGAGCCCCCGGGGCGGCGGCGCTAAAACGTTTTGCCGGACGACAAAAAGTCTTAACGTCGATTTTCCGGCCGATTCACTTCTGAACCGTCCGCGTGTACACGTCTCGTGTTTTGTGCCTACGCCTACATACGGGTTTTATTATATAAGCTTTGGGTCTCTAATTATATCCGGCGAAGGCCAACTATCTATATATATAGCCATCATCCCTCAGGTATATATATATATATGGGTAGGTCGAAATTTTCCCGATCGTCACCGGAAATGAAAGGATTTACGTACGACGCACCCCTCCCCCCCCCATCCCGTTCGGGTAATCTTTACCACCACCGTCGCCAACGGCTATATATATATATGACTAATCGTTAGACTCGCACATATAATATATAGAGTTTGGTCGGCGGTCGTCTGTTGTAATTAACCGAAAACCGTTCGCCGCCCGCTTAATTGAATCGCGGATTGGACGGTCCGCCGAGGACGCGAGCGCGGCGAGGGACCGGCGATTATTATGTATATTATATTTCAGGTGGCGACCGGCGTCTTATAGGCCGTTGATGATCCGCGGGGCCCGGAGAAATGACCGCCGACGATAATATATTACGAGATCGTGCACTCGAATCATTATGGTGTTTACTATCGGGTCGTGGTTAATTCGAGTAATTATATGTATACACCCGCCAGTCTATTCGTTTTACTATATCGTGTTCGGTCCATATATATATATATATATATAGGTCATGTTCGATTTTCAGCGTTTTAAAATACCTATTTCCGTTTCATCGAATTGAAAATCAAAAAAATAACGATGCACTCTGTTCACGATATATAGTTCAAAAATCAGCTTTCCGGGACATACCTAATTAGAGAAAAAGTATAAGTCGTGGAGGACTATTCGTCCCCCCGCCTACCATCCACAGTTTCTCGACCAGATGAAGAAATTTTCTCTATCAAAAAAATCAATTAACATTTATTCCTTTTAAATTAACTAACGAAGACGCTATGTATTTAGAACGAAATGTAGTTTTTATATTAACTTTTTTATAAACTACCGATAAGCGGTTAAAAAGTTTTGAAAATTTTATTTTGTTAATTACATCAATTTATCAGTGCTACCGTAAATAATGTGTAGGCACTACGTTTCAAGTCTCTGGCATTAATATACTTTCTGATGTATAATAATTTTTGGTCACTTTTAGTATAGATTTTCTGTTCACACAAGAAAACTATAGGTGCCTACTAATATATTGAAAATTATATTCTTTAAAGTATTAACTACAATAAATTTCCTATCAGAAAGCTTATGCTCCCATAAAAACTCCTTTGACCTAAACTAAAATCCGACTATATGACAACGGAAAATCCAAAACATAGTGATCAGTGGTAGAAGTAGAACGCAAATCGCCATTCCACTAATAAAATATTACATGTAGACAACTAATTACCTAATAACAGAAATTTATCTGTGTCGAATTGATTTCGCAAATATTTCGCCATCCTTTTAGGCTTAAGACATTCATGGGCAATGAAGATTATTAGATTATTTATTATCTATGATTCCAATATCAAGGCTGGGCAAGTTAACGATATTTTACTTAACTCGTTAAGTTAAGTTAATTGAAAATAATATAAGCTAAGTTAAGTTAAAAGTTACTCGTATATTTTTATTAACTTTTAAAGTTATCTATCGTAACAAAGTAAAAAAGGATAGTTTCTCAAAAAAACTACTGGGGACTTCTTCTACCTGAAAAAGTGTATAGGTACATGTAAAAATAAAAATACAACACATCATTTTAAAACCCATGTATAAATAAGAAATCAAAAAATAATACCTAACTGCCAAGTGCCAAGATACTTACATTATTGTTTGGTTCACCCTAATGTAGTATAAAATAAGCAGTATCTATCAATTCAATATATTTTCTATACAGGATTGACATAAATACCAGCCTCCATGTAGTTAAAAAGACCAGGCTCAGCCCAATATTCGTGAACGGCCAACGTCGCAGCGTGTGCGTGAGTGGTACATCGATTCTTATCGATTACGTACATGCTATTCTAGGTACCTACTAAAATTGCGTATAGGTACCAAAAAGTAAAATTTTCATTCAAAAATTTGCATTGTTCTTCGGGCAAAATGTAACTTAATTTAGATACTTTTGTATAAAGTTAACTTGAAGTTAACTCGTTAACTTTAATAAAAAAAAGTTAATTTTAATAAAAAAAGTAACTTATTAAGTTAAAAGTTAAGTTAAAAGTAACGCGATAAAGAACTTAATTAAAATGTAACTTAACTTTTTAACTTAATTTTAACTTTTAACTCGATAATGCCGAGCCTTGTCCAATATGATTTAATAAGATCACCCATTTCAAATTGTATATCGTGATTCTTTATCTAAAACCTATTATGTAATAAGAAAAAAAATATTCGTTTTCGTAAATTCACTGTTTTTCCAAAGAAAAATTACATTTTAAAAAAATTTTAAACTAAAATTAAAACGGACACTGCGTCTCCTACGTTCCTTGATGAATAAATAAAGGGGTACGCTGTTAAATATGAAAAAAATAAAGAGTAGCTCCGTCCTCCTGCATTTCTCCCCAAATCCACCTCTGATTTTATGTGAATACAATAATATTAACTGTCTACATATCATTCCATTCTTCCTTCTACGGTACTAGACAAATGTTTTAAAAGTTTAAAACGTACGTCGTACAAACACATTTTATTTGAAAAACTCTGATTTTGAGTCTATAATCTGGTTCTTTTTCTATATTATTTTCTTCACGATTTAAAACGATTATATGTACTCAAAGTGATAATAAAACGGTCAGCTGATTTCGAGGTCAACGAAAAATATTTTGTCCAAACAAATGAAATCCGTTCAGTGACTTATTATGTTCTATGATTTCATTGAACCCGTAAAATTGTAATAGGATTATGATGAGTGTTCTGGAAAATGGTCTGTCGTACCCATTTTATAGGCATTTTAAAATATTATGTAATTGCTCGGAATATCTTTACACGTGTGTTAAATAAATGTAGGCGCTGAACATTATTTATAGGACTCTGAAGTTCATAAAAACTGATGTAAATAATACTGAAGATGATAACATCGGTATCGAAATAAGTATATACAAAATAAAAGTATATAATATTTTTGTGGAATTGAGTTTTTTCAGCTCATTAATTAAAATTTTAGGTTCTCAAGTTACCGAATATGATAATATATATGTCTCATATATAACCAAAGGTAATTTTTTATGTAGATAAAACAAATTTTAATTTCGCCTATTACGCAGATACTTTTTTACTGCAAAAACTCCTATATGTTATAACTCCTGTTAAAGTAAGAAGTGATACCTATTATACATATATATAGTGTCCCTCGGAAATATTACAAAAGCATGCAATATCTTTATTTCTTTTCAACATTTTCAAGTTCTTTATTTTTTTTAATAATTAATAGAACCTGGCTGGTACTACAATAATTATTTTGTTTTTATTTTTTTTTACAGTAAAATAAAAAATAAAAATGTCGATTTAAAATTCAAAATGCCTTTTTATAATTGTATTTAAAAAAAAATGTTAATGTTAGAACTATTTATGAGTGGTCAGTCATTGATTTTCTAAAAAAAAAAAATTGAAATTTACGAAAATATAAATTTGTTTAATTTATATTTTGTTATTACCTATAGTGTACCATCACTATAACGGTTAACAAACAAATAATCGGCAATAAATTTACGTTTTCGTAGACTTAAAAAAAATTATAGAAAATCAACGACTATATAATCATCAATAAACATTTTTAACGCTGACATTTATTTGAAAAATAAATTGCATTCGTCAGATTTCCATGGGATACCCTATAGAATAATATGTTATATTTTCTTCATATATGTATAGGTAAGTAGATTGAAATTATGTGCGCAAACGAGTTTACGGTTAAGGATATCTACTATTTGTCGCAACCGAGTTGTGTTTTTCTGCATATATATATAAACGATTTGTAGCTGTGATGAAAATTAATGTAAAAATGAACAATGCATTTTAACAGTTAGACTTTTATATACTATATATTATATATTATAATATAATATAAGTTCAAAATGTATTTGATTTATCATTGTATTATTATCGTCTTTAGCGTGTTTTGAATACGTTATAGATGATTTCCCGCGTAATGCGCTTAAAAGCAATTTTATAAATTCATTTCATTGATGCGATTTTTTTTCGCAATAAAATAAATATTCGTCTCTGAATTAAATATGCGCATGTTTTAATTAATATTCACGGTGTTAACGTTAATTAAATAACGTGCTCCCTTATTATCGTATTATTATTATAATTTATATACATAGTAACTACTAGCTGAATGTAGATATATTATTATATGCGTCACATCCTGCAATATCCTTCTGCAGTATATAAGGATACGATTAAATATCCTCCTGCAGTACATAAGGATACGATTAAATTTGTTAATTTTAAAATACTTAAAAATCCCGAGGATATGCGTGCGTGTATATTGTATAGGTACTATACGTATATATATATATATACCTATTCTTATGGGATTTGAAATCGTTTTTATCTTAAGCTCCCACTGCAGTACCCTATACCTATATACACAATTAAAACAGTTCAGTATACAATAATCACGATTTAATGTTAATGAGCGATGTTTACAAATGGGTAAATAGTATAGGTATATATATATAGATTTACGAGTAAATATACATAGGTACAGGATGTTTTTCTCAATCATATAATAATGCTCACTTTATACGGAGAAGAATTCATTTTTTGGAAAATATTCATTTTGGAAATACTATTGTTTTAACTATATAGTTTTATATATTTATATATATATATATATATAAATATATAAAATATTATATATATATATATAATAATAAATAAATTTGCATAAATGTAATGTCCATTAAATCAAATATCTCGACTTCTCATTTTTGAATGTTAAACTATATTTTTAATTTCAATCCCTTTGGACGTTCAACAGAATAGTGTATTATATAATGTTTCAAATTTTAAGTAAAGGTAAATCATTGCATACAAGACTATTATTAGATTCTCAATGGAGTTCCACATAATATTACTAACTTTATTCGTTATTTTGTTTTTCCTTGATAAGTATTTATAAAAAAAATTATGTTTCTTTACAATAAAGGAAACTGCTGTAAAAACGGCCTCTTCAAAGAATTAACTAGAACCAATTTGCTATAAAATAAAGATCTTTACACAAAACTCTTGCTTAACTCCTACATAAAAAAATTATTATACAGAAACAAAAAAAAAAATAAAAAAAACACATTATATTAAAATCAATACATTCCTTGCTTCGCTCAGAATTAAAAATTGTTTGTCGTTTTTACTTTTGAGAACTGAAATTCACACAAAGTGCAAGAATTAAAAACCGAATAAAGAATTATTGGTGAACACTAAAATTGAAGCCCGGAAGCTGATATTGTAATTATTTTAAGAACCTTAATAATAACCCAAAACATTATTTTCCAATAAATTATAATTGAATAATTAATAATTAAACTCATAGTTAATATTTAGTGAAAATGTAGAAGGTATTTAATAACCTGTTCTGACAAGAACCCAAACAAAATTCCTAATTTTATTTTTATTTATTTTTTATAGAAGTTACAGAACCGAAACCGAAACTATATAGTATTATTTTTATAAAACTGGAACCAAAAAACTTTGAGGTTCCAACCACTGATTCGTACACGATAGTATTAAATATGTGTACTGTTAAGCAATATATTTGTTTAAAAATATTATTACATAATATATTATATGTGAATTTTAATGGACCAGAGATAAATATTATTGGAATAATATAACCGTTATTTTTAACAGATAGGAGATAATTTTTCCCTTTTCTGTGACCTGGTTCCACCTTTGGCAAATATACAAATATAAAATACAATATTTATAATTTAATTTTGTCATATATACCAAGATAGGTATATAATAAAATGATTGTACAATGGTCAATGTACTTATTATTGTATATTGTTCATTATTATACTTGATTAAGTACCTACAGGTATCACGTAAGACTACTGGTCTTAAAAAACATATATATTTCTCATACAAAGAACCTTACTTTAAACTAACGTTTACACTATTTTTATTGAATGCAAATTTTAATACATTTCTGAAATTAAAAATAGGAGTTTTCCTTTATAAATCGAAAGTTGATAAACTATATTATGGTAATTTGAAACAGTGTTGCCTTCAATAGGACTTGTTCCGGAAGGGAGGCCACGATTACTGAGAAAAAAAGCTTTTTACAGTTATTCGAAAACCTACCATTTTCCCGTATAATATATAATATTAATCGCAGGTCTATGGGAAAATGGCTACTATATGGCCATTACCCTGCCATTGATTTAGAAAAGGTAAAAAACTATAAGACTACTAAACTGTTCGTGAGTATATATTATATTTAAACGTTTTTAAAAGAAAATTCTCTGAAAATGTAATACTTTTCCAAATAACGAGGGTGAAAAAATCACCCTGTATATTATATTTCGTTGAAAATTCGAGTGCTGAAAGATATTATCGCCAACGCAATAAATTCCAAACGCAGAGGAATAATAAACATCCCATAAATTATACGGTCAAAATTAACCAAACAAACGATATAAGTAATATGTTATACACTCGTACTATATTAATCGACGGCCGAGTACGGATAGTAGGTGGAATCGTCCGTTTGGGAATTATTCCGTTACCAATGCTCTTAAATTACATTGACCGTAATACTTTACAGAGTAATTCGTATTTTTGTGATGTAGGCTATTTTTATGAAAGCAGCAAAAATAATGCTTCTATAAAAATACCTACAAAAATCCATACGTGTAATGCGGAATTTTCAAACAAAAGTTTTTAAAAAGAGGGCAGGTATATATAATATGTTCGGGTGGTTTACAGTATTAGCCGAGAGGGTATAAAAACGTGCGAATTCGGTGGAAAATATGGACTCAGATTTACGATCACTGATAACACTATAATATTATAATACACGCTGATAATTTTTCAGGAATTAAACTTGCTGGCTATAATAATAATAATAATAATAAAACGATTAAAAAAAAAAAAAAAAAAGGTAAATAATAGTATAATATCGTCAAACAGGATTTGGAACCTTAATATTTTTTTTGGTAATTTTTATTTATTTCAAGGTTTCTATTCTTTTAAAAAAAAAATATATATATATGATGGTTCTGGTTGGAGTTCCAGTTAGAAGGTTTTTAATAAGATCATAACTTGTACTAAATATTAGATATTAATTAAGGATTAAATATCATGACATTAAATTATAATATTAAGAGGTCAATAAGGGTTCGGATTCTTTTAGAGGTTCTTCAAATAGTTAAAATATTATACATCCTATAGTTTCGGCAATAATTAATTTCTTCTTAATTCGATTCTAATACTTATCATCGAACATAATATATATATAATAAATATATAAATGAGCAGGATGGTAAATAGGTGCTTATACAGTTTTAACTCTGAATAATAAATTTTTTTTTTTTTTTAAATGTTGGACTTTTTAAATATATTTATATTTGTAGACACTTATAATTTATGTTTCCTAACACTTTGATATATATTGTCACTACTTATAAAGAGTGTGCTAAGATATATACAAACTTTTGTGATACGAATTATAATCGGAGTGATATTTCTGAAAATGTGGATTTATTGAAATCAATATTTGAATGACTACAAGTATTTAAACAGTTGTAATATAAGATTATTGTCCTTAAACTATTTAAATTAGGTTAACTAGTATACTATATCACACTAATTTGAAATTGAATGAAAATTCATAGTGGACCATAAGAGTCATTCGATCATATGTCTATTGCTAATGCTAACTCACCTTTCATACACCCCTTAAGTTATAATACTTTATATTACATTAATCTGCTACTAATATATATATATATATATTTGTGTAATTTCTTATTGCATACATATTTTTGTTAATGTTACTATTTTTTCATTGTAAAATAACTGATTTGTTTGATGTTTTGGGCACAAGACTATTTTTATAAATAAATAAAGAAATAAATATATACATTTTAAAATAAAACGTTTTAACGTTATAATTTTGTTACCGGACACTATTTAAGTAACATAAAAATAAGACATTTGAAAAACAAGAAATATAAAGATAAAAAAAAAAAATATCTTGATTATCAAGGGTTGAAAATGTGATGAGCACAAGTATATACATTATATACTTACCATAATTTTTATAACCTTAGACTTTAATTTACCATTAATAAAACACGATATAATAATTAATATTTTTCCGAAAAATGTGGTAAAGTTGAACGTTTACCATGATTTCTATAAGCTATTACCATATATTATAATATTATATACCCGATATCGACGATGACAGGCAATGGAATTCAGTAGGACAATGCTTATATAGAATGCGTCTTGCAATAAATTTCATATTATGTATATCGAACATGATGATATAAATAATAATAAACGGGAAACGTCCTGTTATCGCAGTTGTACACGATTGAATGCTGAGACGGAAAAAAGAATCGTGATTTTATATATTTTTTTTTTTTTTGATTTCGTATATAGATACAAAATACAATACATAGAGCCTGTGATGAGAAAGGATCTGTTTAATATAGACTTTAAAGTATAGATAATGTGGGCAGTTATTATTTTTACGAGTTAATGCAATTTTAACATATTGAAAATGCGATTTTTCGAGATCTATTGATATAAAAATTCCAAAGAATTTTCATAACGTTAGATTTAAATAAAAAAACGATTGAAAGTGTAACATAAAACAATAAACTTTAATATACAATTATCATTAAAAAAAAAAAAAAATTGTAAAATAAAACATAACGATAAACAGAAAAAACTTGATAACGTATAAGTTGTCGTAATGCTAAATACTAAACACTTAACACCGTTTCAATTACCACGATGAAAAACCCTTAAAGACTTGATAACGGTTAAATTGTCTAAGTACGTCAGAATATAAACTTTTTAATATAATTATTTATAGGTTTTGTTTGGTTAAAATAACATCTATTTAAAAATATAGATTTAAGATTATGACTAAATGGAAGAGTATCCCGGTTTCTATACGTTGTTATTATAGTTAGTTAATAATTTGTTAATTAATTTATATAAAACAATGAACTATAATTTTATAAACAATTTGTTTAACCTAGGTACTATATTTATGTATACAAAACTAGTACTAATTAAACGAATTATAAGGACAGATAGTATTAAGAAAAACACATTTTTTGACATATTCATATCCCGGTGTTTGTTTTTCTAGTAACTAAATTATTAACTAATTAACAGTCGATTTTTAAATCAACAAACTCTCTAGTGACTAATACTAATAACTATAACAATGGATCAACAAGATAGATGATATAAAGTATCTTAATTTATGTTTATAAATTTAAAAGTAATTAAAATTTTTTTATAAAACTTAGTAAGTAGGTATGCACTAAACGTATCTATCGAAAATGAAATTATTTTTCATGTTTTACAATGTATAAAATGTATATATTATTGGATATTTAAATTTCTCCGAACTACTTGATAAATATTGTTAAATTAAGAACTTTAAAAGTTTGTTCTCAATTATATAACATTATAATATTTGAATATAACGAAACTATAAGATAAGTTGTAACTTGTAAGAAGAATCCGAATAGTTTGTAGAATTGCCACTATATCAAACACACTCACTTTTATAATATTTTGTACCAATAATAACTTTGGACTGTTAAAAATAATTAATTTTAACTGAAATATTTGAATTTTATTGTAAATTAACATTTAACCAGTCAGTTCGTCATTAGTGAACGAAAACTTTACAGATGTTTAATACTAAAATACTTAAAATTAATCAAAGACAACACAAAATTAATTTACTAAAAGATATAACTTTATTAAATTACTCGGATCATAATTTAAAAATAATATACAATACTTTTGATTCTTTTGTATTAACATAGTGGCGGGTTTGATATTTAAAAGTGTACTGGAAAAAATCGTACAATATCCCAGTGAACATTCGAATAGAGGAGAAGGCGTATTTCACGGAGGTGCGTTCAAACGTTGGAAAAACTTATCAAAAAAAAAAAAAAAAAAATCACTAAAATTATTATAATTAAAATTCGGCCGACAGCTTAGAGCTATGATTATAAGCAGTGTGACGAGTAGCAAACGATGACACCTTCGACTTAAAAATGTTTATTGAGCACTCCCAATTAAAATATACGGCACTGAAGGGACGCAGCCATTGTATAATGTGGGATTGCCGGACAAATGAAAATATACAATATACGTTATCAATCGAATAATTCGTGGTTTTTTTTTCCGGTTATTTTACAGTTTGTATAGGTAGTGCTATATACGACGGTCTTTCAGATATTATAATATATATTTATGGAAAATCGACGAAAATACACGTGCGTCGAACGGGCAAAGAAACCAAAGTTTTTAACCTTCTGCAGTATAGCCGGTACCTACCGGCGTACGGGATTGAGAATGGAACACGCTCGACGGTGACGAAGATTGCACGACGACATATTATGTAGGGGGTGGTGTTTTCTTTTTGTTCCCCGGCTTTTCCCCGTGACAACCCCGAAACTTGTATGGTCGGTTATTCAAATTCAATGTCCGGAAAACTTACTTTTTTCTTCTTCTTCTTCTTCCTTCCTTCCCTATTCTTTCTTCCCCCACGAACCACCGTTTTACACTTTCCCCGCCACGTGTATTTCTATATTGTGTACATTACAGTATATATATATATACACACACACACACACACGTGTACACACTATATAGTTGTATATTGTATAATATATATATAGTAGCGAAATACCGTAAAAACAAACATCTTTTTTTTTTTTTTTGTTTTTTGTTTCAATAATTTACAGCTATTTTTTATTTTATTTTTGGCGGTATTTTTTTCACGTAAATAAGACCGTTTTAACGGCTGGCCCTGTTTCTCCCGTCTCCGTGTTTAATGTTTAATGCGGTCATTTTTATTGCATACACATGCGATTTTCATTCAGTCACATCGTAAAACAACGTTAATTGGGTTTAAACCGTTTTTTTTTTTTTCGTTGTCCAATTCGTTGTATAAATATTTCGTATTATACAACTGTTATAACTGAATTGAAAATTTCAAAATCAATCGTGAATTCATATTATATTTCAATCGCATATTTTGATTGCTTTCATTCACAATAAATAAATAAAAACACGACAACAAGAGTAATTATCATAGATATCATAAAACATATAAATAAATCTAATTAATTTTTTCTCCTGTAATATTAATTTTCACGTATAAAACACGTTGACCGAGTCCATCAAATAGAGGGTACCTATATATATTGAATTCCACACATATTTTATTTGTTAATTTTTACCGTTAGCTTATATAATTACGCTTTAAATATTAGCTTTTATATTTTCAATATCGCAATATTCGAATTTAAAATTACTTAATTTATAATCGTTTAACGCAGACACTTTGTTAGCTTTTATATAGGTAATAGACAAGTAAATTTTTACCTTTTTTTTATTTTTCTTCTAAGACTTTAAATATTTTTTAACGAAGAATAATATGTTGCCGGAACTGCCGGAGTAAATAATTTTGGCGTGTATTTATGTGTGAAAGAGTGGCCTTTGACCAAGTACTTGCAAACAAAAACGCAGACGTCCTTCAAAAAAAAAACCAATTTAAAATGCACGGGTTTTGACTTTTTATTTACACAGTCCAATTTCCGAGTACATTTCGACAATACGACGTACGTATACGTAGGTATCTATATAAAATATAAATGACGTAGTCTTGTAAAATTAAAATTTTTTTCGAGTAAATTAACCATCTATAGGGTTACCGAAATTGAATCTTTGCACATATGTATAATACATAATCGTATACATATTAAATGCATTAGCAATATTGAATTATATAAGAGTTTCGGAGTGTTCAATAATAATATTAATAATTTCGTCCTGGTAGTTTTATTTTCGATGTATTGTGAAATTTTCTGACATTAGTATGTAAATAAACATAATACTCTCATTAAACTATTAAATTATTCTTAAACATATATATAATACATATTATCATGTCTACACCGAAGATTTTTTGTGTTAAAAATCTAAATTTTTTTTTTGGTAATCAACTCTGTCAATATTTGATGATTATCAAGCACTAAATGATTCACATATATTATATATATAATCTTGCAATACTAAAAACATGATTTACATTTTGTATCAAAATTTTAATATTTTCTACCAGAAGATATGGTATTATTATACGTACAAAATATCAAAATCGTTTGGTATGAGGGGATGTTATAGCAAGTGATATTTAGTGAGCAGCTGTAAGTGAAGAGAATAAGAGGGGGAGATTGAGTTCAGTGAAAATGCAGGACTAAAGTGGCCAAACCCAAATAGTTATCTGAGAAAGTGAATGAGAAGAAGATATGTATAAATTCATTAATTAATTGTTATCGCATAATTGTATATTTATATACGAGTATGTACCAAAAAACCACTTTAGATATTTGGGCATAGAAAATGAAATCGCTTTAATTTAATCAGTGGCATAAAATACATTTTAAACATTCGAACATTCATTGAATACAAATTATATATTTTTCACAAAATAAAACAAAACGCGTGTCTCAAAATTGTCTTTTGTTATCACGCTAAATTCAATAAAATTAAAAATAAAAATTATCTATCGATTTATTAATCGAGAGGAATTATTTTCTTAATTTGTACTTGTCCGCATCGAAATTCGATATGTAGTCAAAAATACCAACTAGAATTTTACTTATATGTATATAATTGTACCTATATATTTTTTATAAATTACTTACCTAGTATGTACAGCGTTAATAGATATAGGAGAGCGTTCATTCCGAAAGTTTTAACGAATTTTGAATTCAAGAATATCTGTAAAAAAAATATATATATTAAATATTTTGAAGATATTGTTAAAACTAAAAACATTACTCTTATAGTACCATAAATTTCAAATTTAATATCACTTTAATGTTTTTGGACTGTCTCTATATATTATGTAATATGTATATTTTTTCAAAATTATGTTTTCAGTTTAGGTACACTAAGATTACATACATATTGAATGCACAGTGATAATTTACATTAATATATTAGGGTTTGAATACTGTTTATTTTATCAGTCAAAATATCATCAATTGCCTATAATATTTTACCCCCTGCAGGTAACAAATGTATAATGATGTTAATACTATAAATAAATAATAAATAATATTAATATTATAGTATTAATATAATTTGCTTTATTAACACATTTGCTATCTGGGCCGGTTAGATGAAAAATGATATATTTCTTTAAAATATATAATTTAAATGACAAAATGGTAAAACAGACAAATTAGTATAAAATACTTGGCTATAATACTAATTAGTTATTTCTTTACTATATATTATAGATTAAAAGTTTAATTTTAAATTTTAAAGAGAGAAAATGTCGACAGAATGTGACTCGTCAATAATTAATCCAAATGGTTTTAACCAGAGAAATGCTAACTCTATGCATGGATATACTTATACAGTTATACAGATACATATTTTATATAATTATATAAGCCATAATAAATAACTTTAATAATTGTAAAATAACCTAACCTAACCATAATATAATTGTTAAATATATTTTGTACTTTTATAGGATTATCTAGTTATTTATAAGTAATATAATAGTATATATTTATAAATACATTAAATATTAGTATTTAAATATCAGATTTATAAAAATTTTCAATATTGGTTTTTATAGGTAGAGTATATTTAAATGCTTATCCTGTGTGTATTATTAATATTTTTTAAATACTTTTGTACCTAATCTTATATTACGTATAGGTATTTAAATATTTTCCCCGAGTATTTACTTATTCGTTATTAATATTGTTATTTTTAATTAAAATATATTGTGTTAAAAAAGTTTTGGGTAATGATATACTACAAGTATTGAAAGAGTAAAACAACATTTTTAAGGACTAAAAAATAATCAAAATAATAAATGAATAAATATAAAGTCCTAATTGATACATATATTAGTTATTAAATAATATTGATTTTGTATTCAAATATATTTTATAGCGAGATATTCGATAAATTTTTAAAACAAATATGCCATTTGTGTATTTGAATGCTTTTTAAAAAGTACATTTTATAAGAGTATAGAGTATTGTAACATTTCTAATAAAATATTACAAAAAATATACCTACATCAGCCTGTATTAAACGTACTTTTACTAGACTAAAGCATATTTCGTTTTTGCATTTAAATAAATTTATTATAAAATGTTTGGAAAATATATTAAATGGTTTTGTACGATTTTAAACAAATATTTTCATCGGTGTACGCTGTACATAATATTGTATACGCTTATAGGTACAGATAGTGTTTGGTCATTGAATGTAGTGAGTCGACACGAAATGTACAGGTACGAATGGAATGTGCTTTCGTCTGTACTTTAAATGAGTAGGTACCTAATCTAAAAATAATGAAAAATTTAAATTGGCCAAAAAAAAAAAAAAAAACAAAAAACAAAAAACGAAAAAAAAAAAACGAAAAAATTATATATATTTAAGAATGCATGCGATTACCGTTTAAAAAACTGCCCATGTCTAACGAAAATCGCGTGCGCCGCTCGTATCACGCGCACATGATGACACGTACGATAACGATAATATAATATTTACACGATGATAATAATATATATTACCATGAAATATTACGGTAATGATAGAATAATAATGCCGTTTGTATTGAGAAGAGGTTCGGTTTTTTTTTTCCGGTACGCGGGGACGAGTGTCGGGAGGAGACGCGACACGGGCGAAAACGGTCTCGCGGGCAATGTAGGTGCGTCCAGCCGCACGCCGAAACGTCTAATGACGGCGTGACGCTGAGTGCTCCGACGTGGCGCGCGTCGCATCGTCGACGGTATTTCCAAAAGTCCAGAAGCCCGCGCGCGCGCTCGTTCCGGGCCGTCACAGGCGCGACGCGAGACGGCACGGTTATTGCAATATTATATATATATACGCGCTGAACCAAACGGATACTGTTATATAGTGTATCTGTGGAGATTTCGATAAAAAATTTAGATTGATTTAATAATAATCGAACTGTTTATATGGTTAAAACCGTTTTTTTTTTTTTTAATTAATTTGTATATTAAAACGTTCGTTACGGTTCTTTTGGCAAGGCTGGCCCGAGCTAAACGATGTTTTTTAAGCTAAGTTAAGTTAAGTTAAATGTCACTGGTATATTTTTTATTGGCTTTTAAAGTTAAAAGTTAACTAAAAAGTCGATATACCTACCTATTATATCGTAAAGGGGTAAAAAACGATCGTTATTCTTTACGCTCAAATAGAACTACTGGGGACTTCTTCTACCCGAAAAAGTGTATACACGTAAAAATAAAAATACAGCACGTCATTTTAATGCCCAGGCATAAATAAGAAATCAGAAAATAACTTCTTACTGCCAAGATACATAATACACATTATTGTTTGATTCACACTAATGTAGTATATAAAATAAGCAGTACGTAATCGCTTCAATATATTTTCTATACTGGATAGACATGAACACCAGCCTCAATGTAGTTAAAAAGACCGGGCTCAGCCCGATATTCGTGAACGATTCTTAACGATTACGTAGATATTATATGCTATATTGTAGGCACCTACTGAAATTGCGTATAGGTACCAAAAAGTAAAATCCTCATTCAAAAATTTGCATTGTTCTTCGGGCAAATTTAACTTAATTCAGATACTTTTGTGTAAGGTTAACTTGAAGTTATAACGCGTTAATTTTAATAAAAAATCAACTTATTAAGTTAAAAGTTAATCTGAAAAAAAAGTAACGCGTTAAGTAACTTAATTAAAATCAACTTAACTTTTTCACTTAATTTTAACTTTTAACTCGTTGATGCCCAGCCTTGTCCTTTGGATTAAAAGAGAATATTTTGTGACACAATTTATTGGGATATAATAATATTTACGGTGACGGTGTAAAACGGTCGTTTTCACGCCGACTCGCCGTCCGTCCGTTGATCGTCTTGCTCCTGCTGGTATTATACAACAAAATGACCGCGCTCCACACGCTGAACCAAATATATCTGTGCACATTTCGATAGAAATTTAGATTGATTTAATAATATGGTTGTCCAATATACGTCCAATGAAATGTTTTAGAAATAAAATATTTGTGTAATTTAACAGTGAAGTAACACAAAACGTAGGTATATTGTCGACTTAACGATAATACCTATCTTTTATCGATGTCTTGGGTAAAATTGTCCAATTGAATACAAATATTTATTCGAATTGACAAAATATGTTTTCGTTAATTCAATTATAAATATTTCGTGTTCGTTTCTTTCAATCAAAATAGCCAATTTCAACGGAATATTTTTTCAATTTAATAACATATTTTATTGTAATAATAAAATCCGTACTCATTTTACAAATTATTTTCATCAAACTATAACTTATACGTTTTGTGAAATTTACAAAATGAATTTGTTATTGTAAACAAATTTTTTATTATTTTAACAATATATATTTATATTATATATATATATATTTGGTTCAGTGTAGTCACCGGGGCTTATTTTTGGCACGTAAACCGTACCCGAAATTACCAAAAATAACGAAGAAAATATATATATATATATGACAAAAAATACCAGTAAACCTCGTTTTAGGTAATTCAACGCCGGTTGAAAATAACCGATATTTTCCATAATGCGTCTGTGCGTTTGCGCTCCGAAAATCCGTACGGGTATTTTATTACCGTAGTCTGTTATTTTCAATCATTTAGCGGGTATATGTTGTACCTATACGGTAAATTGATTTATCGTAGCTGCTGATCGGTTATTATAACGTACATGTCGAAGAAAATTAATATCGCTCGTTAATGTTATTAATTTAGGGCTCGGGAGTTGCTGAATTTGCGTGTTTTTTTTTTTTTTTTTTTGTAGGTTGTTAGATTTATTGCCAGGTAAACTCTAGAAATTAATTTCAAAAAACTACGAGAAAAATATCAAAAGTTTATAGTGCATGTTTTTGCGTATTTAGTCATTTTTTATTTTTTTTTGGTTTTAAGAGCATATATTTCTTAATTTAAAAATTTTTTGGAACACATACTTGATGATTAATGCGATGATAACAAAATTAAAAAGTTCACAAAATTAAAACATAATATATATTGGCACATTATAATTATATAAATAGTTATCAACGTATAATACGTTGTATCGTGTTTTTTAAATACCTAGTTAGTACAAAAAAAAAAAACAAAAAAAAAATGTTTTTAATCTTTATATTTAAGAGTTCGTATTTATTATAAATATATATACATATAGAACAGTATTATAAATAATTAATGGGCGGGATAAAATATTAATTGTATTTATATAAATATATTTATGTGAAAAACAAAAAAATAGTGCAAAAACTAATGTTTTGAGTATTCCGCTAAATATTTTAACGTCTATAGTTTATCCGGGCTTTATTTTTACCGTACCGTTTTGCGTCTGTAACTCCCTAATAATGAACTGAACTAATGTCTAATAGTATACATACTACTATATACCTAGTACTTACGCTAATTTATTACCGAAACCACGGTTAATTCTGTGTTAAGCGTTAATCAAATAAATTATTAATATTTATCTTTATTTATCTTATTTAGATTATCAAAACAATATTGTTATCGAAATCCGGGTTCGTATCCTATATAATATAAACTTCTAAGACGTCACTTTATAGATATTTTGACGACTTGATTATTTCACTATATGGCAGTACCGTTTGAAATTAAAATTTTCACACTTTCATCCGTACACATTATTATTAAATGTTTATATTTTTATTTCTATATTCATAATAACAACAATAAAAATTAAACATAAACCATGTTTCAGATTCCAAATGCATAGCGTTTTGTTCACAGACTGACATTAAATGTGCTAACTAAATATATTGTTAACTAAACGGACGGTGCTTCGACGGAAAATGTTTTATAAAATTATATGATGACATTCAGAATAGTGGATTAAACAATAATATGATATTTTTTCTTCTACGATACTTATTTTTGTTTATCAAATCTTGTCTGAGTATTTCAATGGACGGGGGGCGAAAAGGGTGCAGTCCATTAAGTAATATATACGATTATTTGAAATTTTCATTCCAAATATAATTTCAGATGATGCCAGCGCGGTCATATTTAAGGGGTTCTATATAGGGCACTTTTAGGAAATTTCAAGAAAAACGGAAATCTAACATTCGAAAAATGTTGGTATGCATTTTAAAAATAAATTACCAATTGTTCTCTATTTTGATATCATTTTTGTTGTTACTTTTTATGTATTTAATAAATTGTATTGAATAGATTATTTCTGAATTTCTCATATCAAGTTTAAAACATTGTAGTATGCAAGACAAAACAAAAAAATATAAAATATTAAAGAATAACATTATATAGCGTCCTAAGAGCTGTTTTTTAAATGTGCATTTAAATACGTTTTATAAGTTGTTATAAAACCAGCTTTTAGAATTTTTTTCAAAAAATATAATTCTTAATAAAATAAAATGATGCTAATACAAGTTTATTTGTTGAACATTTGTTTGCTGTAATATGCTTTAAACTTAAAATAATTACTTTTTTAGGGAAGATTAAATTGATGTAAAATATTTATGGAAACATTTTATTACTGTTAAAATACCTATATTAAACACATTTTTAATAACACTAAGAAAAATTGTAGTCATAATAAAATATTTGCTTTTTTTTATTTAATTAAAATTCAATTTATAAATAATTATCATTAAATCGCATAATATAGATAATTTCCATTTTACTACTTTAATCAGTATAATGAAATATTTTTATTGGGGTATTGTATTCTATATTTGCTGAAAAAAATGCAATATTTGAACAGTGAACTTACAGTGTAGTTATCGAATGCATAATATTTACTAAACCCATCATAATTAAACAAAAATATTTCCTTTACTGGTAACTGATATTACAGATACATTTGTAACGATATGTTATGACACATGTGTCACGTGTGACGCATGCATTGAACCAAATATCATTGGTAGAATTAACAATATGCAATAATCAAATTATAACAAACAAATATTTGTTGAAATAATACAATTTTTACTATTTTAATGTATATATTGTTAAATTAATAAAAAAATGTGTATATATTAATTTATATATATATAATACAATAATAAATTAATTTTGTAAATTTCACAAAATATATAGGTTATAATTTAATAAAAATGATTTGTAAAATAAATAGAGATTTTATTATTATAATAAAATATGTTATTAAATTGAAAAAATATTCTGTTTAAATTGATTATTTTGATTAATAAATGGGCGTTTGTTCTACAAAGAAGAAAGAAAGAAATGAATACAAAATATTTATAACTGAATTAACAAAATATTTGTTAATTCAAATAAATTTGTATTTAATTGGACAATTTTACCTAAGACATTCATAAAATATATTGTTAAATCAATAATACGTTTTGTTATTTTACTGTTAAATTAACAAATATTTTATTTCTAAATCAACAAACATTTTATTGGACGTATATTAACAACCATATTATTAAATTAACCTATATTTTTATTGAAATCACAGATATATCAGTGTATGCAGCACGGAGATTTTAATATATAATACCAGCAGGAACATCAAATCAACGGACGGCCGCGAGTCGGCGAGATACCCGAGAAAAATATTTTGTTTTTATGCCAATACATACATTTATTTTTTTAATAAAAGCAAAGGAGAAAGATATTTTGAGTATAAAAACTTCTGATAATAAAATTCATCTATATAGTCGGTATACCTTATAATTTCGATTTATCCGATAAATTTCCTACGTATATAAGGAAAACTATCAAAAAAATATTGAAAATTGTGCTAAATAATGTATTGGATCAAATCGATTTTTATTAGTTCGTTAAAATTTATAAAAGGCTGGACGCTTGGAATAAGCACAAAATATTAATAATAATACTGGAAAAAGCTATTTACCTTTTTTGGTTATTTATACAATTTAATTTTTGATTTCTTTCTCTGGATTTTTTTTTTTTTTGTAAAAAACAATGAAAATTTTAGGTAATAAGATACCGTATTTATAGTATTATAAATATTATCTCATTGAAAATATTTAAATACCTTAATATTTTCGAAATCATACATAGGTATAAACATTTTTAGTTTCTATAATAAAATTACACCCAACAGATAAAATGTAATAGACATTTTAGTTTGATCAAAATTTATTTACAAAAAAAAAAAAAAAAATTTCGAAAAATTCATGTTCTTTTAAAATTTTAAAATTGTATATTTATAATAATATTATGTATCGAACTTTTTTCTGAATTGATCCCGAGCGAAATAATATGAGTGTCCAACTGGCAACAACCAATCGTGCATGTGTTCTACCGAATGTGATTATTGCACATTCAAATCATTAATGATTATTATGGTTATTCGTGCAAATGTGCAATCAACAATGAATATACAATGATTATTTCACTTGTAGATTTGTAGATTATAGATTTCATTGAACATAATATTATATTATTATATAATTATGCTGTGATGATGTATAGTTGATCTGATTGAATCAATTATTATTTTAACAGGGTGACAGGGGAATAATATCTCCCGTCCTAAGTAGGAAAATATATACATTTCAAAATAATTTCAGAATTATAGGCACAATTAGGATAGGCTATGCCACCAAAGTATTCAAAATTGTCCCTCCTCTATATTTTGTTCAATACTTCAATATCAAATTCTATAAACTGATAAAAAGGTATTATTTCAAAACTAATATTTCAAACTACATAATTTAATAATTATATATGGAAAATGTAATTTTATCAATAACAATTTAACATTTTTTAGAGCCATTTTATCAACCATCAGTTAAAGTCATTTATACTCCGTTTAGAGTTAATCCTCAGTTAAACTAGAAATATGATTTTATGATCACTATGGTTTAAATTTTACTGTAACCACAGATTAAATTAACCGAGATATTTTGGTCAGTTAAACCTTAAATGTCGTTTAAGTTCAATATTATCCAATTAGATTATTGTATATTTAATCAGTTTCATTAAGTAAGTAACTGTTTTATATTCTTGTATCTGCGTAGGCTAATATCCTTATTTTGTAGGTAATAATAAATATCTAAGTAATTATTTACTTAATTATTATCATAATTCTCCGACTATAGGTATATGATATGAATATTATTTATAATTAATTCTAGATGGATATTATTAGTAGCAGTACTAGAGACAGTACCTGATGGTAGTCACGAACCTATACAATATATTTCTTAATTCTTAATGATTGAATAAATATTACATTTTGATTGGAAATTCAATATTTAGTTTTGAACTTTTACAAATACTTTTAATTAAACATATTTGTAAATGCTAGCCATACATTTAAAAGTAACTATTATTGAAATTAAATTAAAATTAAATAATTAATGAACATTAAAAATCGACTTTTTATTAAATATCCATGAATAAATAATATTTGTATAATTTTGGAATCCTAAAGGAAATAAGTAATATTGAATTTCAATTTACACTAAACGATTATTATTCATTGGAAAAAATATATCTCAAAATCGATGTAATTACAATTTCAGAATAAAATATTTAGATAATTTTACTTTTAATTATTTTATATAAATTATATTTGTCAATATTATACTTATGACAATAATTTAAATAAATAATATATTATAATAATATTATTAATATATATATATTAATTAGATTATGTCATACGACTACGAAACGATTTATTATCTATATAACTGGACGCTGGTAATATAATTATATAAAATATATTAGGTACCTATTAGGTACCCTATCTATTACTTACATATTAAGCCATGATAATGCGCAGCCTCCTACCATACATAAATAATACCTTAAAGTGACCCGACAGGAGCCACCCCCGTACCAAGCTATTTATATTTATATAATATATTATTATACAAACTGCAGTAAAATTACATATCGATTCATTATAATATAGGGTCGTTTGAAGAATTCATACTTTATATTTTCATAAACGCAAAATATATGCCTATAATGCAACGACCGGTGATTATTAATATTTTAGAAAATAGCCAAACTGCCGGCTGTATCGTCAATAAATATTGCAAAAATCTATATTGTATTAATCCTGCGGATAAAACGAATAACGACAAAATAATAAATAATTCGATGAAATCTCAAACTCCTGATAATACCGTGATTTATGTTGTCAGAAACGTGTACAAATTACAATACCTACATAGTATATTATAAAAAAATGTATTTTTTTTTTTTTTTTAATTATATGAAAATTATTAATGTCAAACTGTGATGACCTTTTTAATTGTCGTCAACATGAATTGACCGTTTGAATAAATGAAACGATCATGATTTGGCCATAACAGCGTCGCTGTTTTCTTATTGTCCGGAAATTTATGGAACGTTTTCATTTAAATGTTGAACACATTATGGAAAAAATTATTAATACGCTACACAAATATAAAAAAAAATAATATGAATTATACATAAATATAAATTATTAATTGAATAAACATTAAAAAAAAAAAAACCGATAAAATAATAACAATATCATATAAAAACACACGAACATTTTAAACGCGACAGTAAAAATATGAGTGATAACAGATAACAATTCAATGATTTAAGTTGACAACATGTTAACATATTAATGTCGTGATTTATTTTAATTAAATCATTTTGATGGTTCATAAATATTCGGTTTGCTAAACCAAGTTTACTTAAACTTGAAATGAATGCGGTTGATTTATATAATATGATCATGATTTTTTTTATTCAGAATTTAACAGTAAACTTATTCTCGTTAAACGATCATTTAGTCAATGATTGATAAAATAGCCCTTAGAGTAATACAACTGTACACACTATACATAATATATGTCATTTAAAATTGTAAATTTATGGTAAGAGTATAGTGTTGCTATAAAGCACACCATATTATATCATAAAAATAGTAAGTATATCCTTCAATTTGATATTTTATTCGGGACAATTATCGGTTCCCCGAGAATTTTTATTTAAGTCGTAAAAAAAAAAACGATTTTTATATTTTTAAAACCACTATAAATTTTTTCTAAATAATCATTTAAAAAAAAAAAAAAAAAAACATTGACAAGATTAACTTTTAAACGTTGACCTCTATAATATTACCTCTACTTATATTAATTTTTAATGAAATTTTATTGGTTTTTGTAAACATTGTTACATCACTAAAATATTTGGTGTGACATTTTCTTAATACATACAATTACATATTTTGTAAATAAAGCATAGCTGCAGGATACCATCAACAATTTAAGCAATTTGGCAATACGAAAATGAGTAGGTATACCAGCTAGAATCCCTGCAGCAGAACTTTGAGAAAATACCAGGGGGGGGGGGTGTTATACATTTATTTGCACGTCAAAAGCAACGTCATATCCGTTTAATCAAAAACATTTCTAATTTTCCTTTTTATATTAAATTAAACAATTTTTTTTCAATTAATTATATAGTATAAAGTTATAATATAATTTATTATTTAATTTAACACAGGTACCATTATATGTTGTTTATTTATTTTATGGATGGGAACCGAATTATTAAAAAGAATCGGTTGTCGTACTAAACTTGAAGAATTAACCAGAATCGAAATATAAAACTTAAATTATGCGAAGTACTTCTAATTAAACCTAAATGTATATTAATCTATATAAAATATAGCTCTTGAAAAATATTGAATAATCACCACTTTTTATTTAATAGAAATAACTCTAAATATATAAGTTACATCGGCCCTTATTTTAGTGTGCAATACGAAAATGCAAGTGTGCAGTACAAATTAAAAAGTGTCTAAACACATGTTTTTGTGTATACAATGGTATATTTAAGTAAGAATTTTTTTTTAAAACTTCCATTTTCTTGAATTTATTTTAATTATATTTTAAAAATATATTGATGAAAATAACGGTAACGTAATGGGAGCAATGGCAAAGCCCATCACATATCCCTATTATAAAAGCCTACAGTACGAATTTTTTTCTAAAATAGAGGCTGAAATACATTATATATCTTATTACCTACATATATACAAGAAAATATGGATAAATTTGGGTACAACCTAACTACCGTTTAAAATAATCAAGTGGTCTTATAGTTTTTTAAAAAAAATATTTTACATAATATGATTTTTTTGTCATGTATTTGTCATTTATCTGTATATATCTGTTACAAAAACATAAGGCGTTTATTATAAATACATTTATTTTCCCTTCACAAACCTCTAAAATTGATCCTTATATAAATAAAACATCGATTTTTGAAGTTAATTTTAAGTATATGACCTAAATTTTGAGAAAAAATTGTAGAAATCCAATTCAACAATATGGCAACCAATTTAAATGAATAAATTATTTTTAAATTCTGTAGGCATTTTTAAATTTTCATTTTAGTATTTTAATTTTTTATGTCACCCAAAATTAGCTCAAAACCTAACTGCTGTAAAATTATTCAAATTTATTTAATATATCATTAAAACGTCCTACAAATATTTACTGTCAATAAGATTAGCAATATTTTTAATGTTTTCATTCTCTTCTCCCCCCCCCTCCACGACGACGGACCAATATTATTTTTATTAAATACTTTTTCGGTCAATTTTCGACATTAAGATCTGAAATTCATACATTATACAAAAATTGAACAATATTGTTTCATTTAGACTTAGTTAATATTTAACGAAACTTTAGATCTTATTTTATAACTTGTTCTAATGGAAACTTAAACCAGAATTTTTATTATGTTTTTTAAAAGGATTCGAATCGGAACTGAAATCTAAAAACATTAATGTTCCAAATCATGATCTATTTGAATGTCGAAGAATTAGAATAAATGTTATTATAAAAATAGAGTAGGTTCTGTATGTTATTTATATAATAATATTACATAACAAAAATTACCCCTTCACTGCTACACCAGATCTGTGAAACGTTCACTTGAATACGTATTATTGATACTTAAAAAAAGAAAGAAATTTTCAACAAATAATCAATATCAATGATTGATGGTTAAATGATTGAGATATCGAACGACTAAATTCGACGATCACGACAAGCGTGTCGTTAAGTTTTTAAAAGAAAGTTATTTCTGTTGAGAAATACTTGGGAGGAAATGAACAATGACTGGATCGATATTACATATAAATACTGAAGTGGATTGCGTTGTATTATAAAACTTTTGTACAAATTTCACTTATATATCGAAATTATATTGTTCTAATTTATCTCCCAACAATGTATTATTATTGTATTTTAGTATTACCGAAACGATTTCATGACATAATAATATGTAGAATATCACAAAAACGCTTTTTTTTTGTAACAATATAAATATGTATTTCCTGCAGCCATTAGCTTATATATATAAATAAATATATATATATATACAATATACATATATCAATTATTGTGGTTCATTAAAAAACACTTAAATTCAGGGGCTAATGTAAGAATACTGATTTCAGAGGTTTGTTTTCTGAAAAAACGTTAAAATTATTGATTCTATATTTTATATCACATTTTATATTTATTTATTTACTTATAAACACGTTTAAATCCTTTTTACAACTATGTACGACTTACAGTTAATATTTATATTTTATAATTAAAATAAATTAACATCTAAAATGTATAGGATGCAAATTAGAGTTAAAATGAGGGATCTTCATTGACCATTAAGGTTAAATGCCGAATAAGCTCAATCATTTTTAATATAGTTACTAGGACAAAAAGGAATAACGAAAGGAACAAAGGAACGAGTTAGATGGCGAAGAACTTTAAAATTGAGCATGGTCAATAAGTTTGGAGAATTTACTTCACCAGACAATATAATCCTTTAAGAGAACGCTACACATGTGTTTTTTGGTACCATAAAACGGGCTCACTAAGATTGAAAATAATTTTGATCGAAGTAAATTTAGAGCCAAATCACCTAATATAAAAATTAAAGAAAACAATATGTTTACGAATGAACCTTGGCGCTTTTTTTTTTTCAAAAAATTAATTTTCAAAAGAGTTACAATTGTTTACCTAAATATGCTGGAAAAAAGGTATAGTTCACTTATTAGCAATATGTTGCACGTTGTATTTGGGATAATGAAGAAAAGCTCAAACAAAAAAATGTTTTATTTAATTTCAATACCTAATAGGTTTTATAGTTCTAAAATCAATCTGGAATAATTTTTTTGCTGCCTAAGTAGACATATTTTTTTAAACAAATATCGTGATTACACAACAGTAAACTATTTTTAAATTACTTTTGAAATTTATTAAAATATCCATAAATAACTGGATTTTTATTTCTCTTAAAATTTCATAAAAATTACCTACCAGAACCCCTTGAAAATAGAGTGTGTTCCATTAAGGAATTTTATACAGATCATACGCTTGCGAACAGCTCATGAGTGCGCGTAACAAACAGACGACGGGAGAATAGTCGTGCGGATGATGATTTATACCCAACGAGTAACCAGCAGATCGAAAGAATCTGCTGCGCTGAACTCATTCCAGTTGTTGACAATCACTAAAAGTGTATACATATGGTTTCCAAACAACAACTCCACATTCCACTATAAGTCGATCGAGTGGTGCAAAATAAAATTTGAATTGACGAATCCAATTTAAAATCTTTAGAAAGTCTATTAACACAGCCGAGAACTTTCGAAGTCTATCAACATTCCATTTCTATATGAGAACTGGGTCCAGTGAATTATTGAGTTTATACCTAGATAAATTGCAGAACTATCTGCTTGCAAAATATATGAACCCAAAGATGATACGAATTAATTGTTGGCCAACGATTCGGAATGAAAGTCATTACCTTACATTTAGATAAGTTTAGATTTAAGCCTAAAATAAATTATAGAATTAATATATTATGAATATTGTTAGAAATTTTTTAGATAGATTTTAGATATTTAATAATAAATAATTTTATAAATTGCTAAAAACAGACAAAATAATTTTGGAAATTTTAAAATGTACTGTAGGTGATCCTATTATTTGTTTTAAATGGTAATTTTTTTTATAGTTTTTTTTAGACATTTGAGTAGGTAATTTTAAAATTAATTTTTCTTATTCCATAATTTTACAATAATCATTAATAGTTAATAACCACCTAAAAAACCTTAATTAAAATTTTTTAATATATATATATATAATGACTATGTAACCTGTTATTTACATATCTATTTATATATTTTATTCATTATATTATATATTTAATTATTTATAAATTATTCAATGTACCATCTTAATTTGAGAGCAACACTAACCTTAATAAATTAGGGATGTAGCTATATATTGTAATAATTTTAGTTGAATGGAATTGTAATATTTTAATGGTGTTTAAATTAAACTATTATAATTACAAATTAATGTCATAATTCATATACCTATTTTATTTTATTTTTTCAATTAAAACTTTTAAAAACCAAAAAACCAGAAAAAAATTCGCTATCGCCATATTTTGTTATCAGTTTTTATTTCGGTTCTCAAAGAAATTGAAAAACGGAATCGGTATCCTCTATTCGGTTCCAATATTTTAGTATCTAGTATATACAATTTGATATTTTTAATTTCGGTTTAAATCATTATTGGACCATATAATATATATTTAAAGTAAATATGATAAACGTATTTTTATTTAACGAGAAAAGAGAGAAAAGCAATATTGTTTTTAAAAACACCAAAAACATAGTTATTTATTTTGAGTTCGGACAAAATGAGAATCGTTCCAAATTAAATTCCAACTCATTTTCATACGTTCATACATAAAACAATAAGAGTTATGATTGTATTAATATGTGCGCGTTCTCGCAGCTGCATTTACCACGTATAATTTCTATCATAGTATATGTATGTATATGGAAATCGGGCATTTGAACCCGAATACTGCATATTCATAATCAAATTACAAATTATAATAATATTCGAATATAAAACGTGGATTTCCGCGTTTGAATTTAAAATTTCGATGTGTTAATTTTCGTACATTTTCCTACTAACATAACTGCCGCTGTGTTTATTTATATTCGTGTATAGTTCATTTTATTTTTATTTTTATTCTTTTTCTTGTACTTATCTCAAAACTCTAGAGTTGATTTTGTGTTCATGAATATTTAGATGTTTAAAAATATTTTACATATAAATTGACACTTTTAACATCATTTTCTGTCAAAGTAAATATATTTTAAGATTTTGATGTATAAAAATCAATTAACAAATAAAGAGCTTATTGTTTTTTGACATTTACACTTTAAGTTTTGTATATACATAGGCGTGGTGGATAGGAAAGAATATAATGAGCAAATACTAGTTCACAGCATTTACTTGTTGCTCTTTTCACTTGTTTTCCTAGTCTCTATAAACATCAAAATAAATATATAATAAACATTGTTTGTTCAATATTCGGTTTTTATGCCTCAACATTTAAAGTAATAATTTTATCAGAATACAATGTTAAAAAAAAACAACATATTAAAAATCTGTAAGATTTAAATAGTATAAATGTTATTTTTATTCTTATAACTATAGTGGTAATATAATTACTTAAAATAAAATTGAAAATTCATAGTCTTATGCATAACAATTGATTAAGCTTATGAGATTAAGTAAAAGAATCACTCTGTATAAATATAGTAGGTACCCGTTAATAGTGACATATCATATAAATATTTATATATTTAAAAAATATTAAGCACATTAGAATCTCAAATGCATCTGTAAAAATGTATAGATTTTACAAATTATATATAGATTTATTAGTAATATATATAAGGGGCCGAATGTTGATTTCCTAAAAAATCTATATATATTCCCTAAAAAAATGCATTTATTACCTAAACAACAGAAATAATGTCCTAAAGCCTTAAGGCCCTAAAAAAATGAACTTAAAAATTTAATTTATTATTTAAAAATATTTAAAAAAAACCCTTTAAAATTGTTTAAATTACTCAAATTATATATTGTATTCGGTATATGTATATATTATAATTATACGATGTATTTTATATTTCTTATTTGCAGTTTTTTCGAACTTTTTACTGTGTAATGTACTTTTTTAAAACTAAAATGTATGCACAAATGTTGTAAGTAAACAAATATATATTATGTAAAATAATTTAAAAAATTATATTAAGTAAGTACGTAAAATAATAAAAAATTCGTAATTTTTGATTATTTAAAAATGTTTAAAAATGACCTGAAATTGCAAAAAATACCCTAAAAAATTACTTAATTACATTTGTATATTATGGGATCACATTTCTAGCTAGGGAAACCATCACCTAAAATGATCAAAAAAAAAAAAAAAATGAAAAATGATCAATATCCGTTCTTTAGTACTCTTATAATAATAATCTAGTTTTTTTTTTTTTTGTATGATAACATTTGAGATATACAGGTAAAATTAAGTAATAATCAATTTTTTTTTTTTTTTTTAAATACTGTTTTCTTTTTAAATACTTTAAACATTATACAATTTTTCAAAATTATTAACATAATATTATGGAAAATAATACAATGTATTTACCTATAATAATTATTATTAAAACTAATAACAAATAGTTTCATATAAATGTTTGATGTAGGTACCACTATTTTCTTCAAAATTCTAACAAATGGAAATTAAATAATTATTGTAAATTAGTACCTACTTATTTAAATATTGTTTGTTGGTGGGAATTCTAATATATTCCTCAATTTATATTACTGTGAGATTATATTATAATATATATATGGGTATTCTTGTTTTATTTTATTTTTGGAAAATAAATAAGTCTTATAATATAAAAATTATTAGAAACGACAAAAACATGTTTATTTTTATTCAACCATTATGACAACAGACACAATATGGTATCAAAATATATCAATTATTTCAAAATAACTTAACTGAGTTTTAATTAAAAGTAACTCGTTATTTAAAAGTTAATATAACCAAAAATAAGTCAAGTTAACAAAAATCAAAAATCAAAATTAAAAGTTAAAAGTTTAAGTTAATTTCACTTTTAACTTAACTACCTATTAACTTATTAGCTGGTTAATGCTCAGTATTGGAAAATAGGTTCCGATTTCGGTTTTAATGAATTCCAGTATTTATATGTAGGTAAAATAGTTATAAATACATGTTTTCGAAAAATAAATATGTAGATAAGTGATAACAAACGATAAGGTACCTACCATAGATTATATTTTCTCCATAAACTAAGATAATCGTAAGATATTAATATAATTAATTAGTTCTATTATAATTATATTCAATATTCATATCTTGTTATTGAGAATATATTAGTTGATTGTTATCGTAAAAAGTTTCAATTTGTGTGGGATGCTTCGATTAATTATCATTCTATCCGTAAAGCTATCAAAGTTGATATTTCAATTTCTCAAACATTTTAAAGTATACTATTTTCCCCCAATTAAATGTCAACAGAAACTATTGTTATATATATGCATATTAAATATATATTTATAAAATTATGAATATAAATAGGTATATATAAAAATTAAAATATTATATTTATAGATTTTAAATTAAATAAGACTTTCAGTCAAGTTCGGTTTCTAAGCATTCATAATGTTGTGGTTCCAATACCAGTAATTTTTATTTTTGTTTTAAACACTGAAATAAATAGAAATAATGAAATAATAGTATAATAATTAGTATATTACCTAATTATTATTGAAAACCAAGAAAAAAAAAAAAACAATAACTTCCATTATTTATAACTTCATATTTAGTTACATAATATTATTATGTATTTAGTAGTTTTATAAGTACTCGTAAGTAACAATATTATACGAGGATAAAGTTTTTTTACAAATATGAATATTTTAAACTTTGTATATTATAATATAACTTAATGTATCAGTGATGAGTAATTTTCTTTTTTAATAGCTTTACACATATAGTATAACATTATAAATAAGAACAAAATTTAAAATTATTTTTGGTACTTACACGACGTATACACATATTATTATCATTCGATTATCGTTTGATTTTAATTTTATGTGATTTCGCATAAAAATTTGATGTTCTTTTTTAAATCGGTTTTGAAAAGTCTTGTAGTGTTTTTAAAATAAAATATAATTTTATGATTCGTTTTCCATATAATGCAATTTAAAATAGAGTTTATGTACTTATAATAATAAATAAAAATACTCAATTCGATTTGACGATCGTTTATTTCATCATCTAAAGTTCAACTTGAAAAATCCTTTAAAATCAAATATTTTTATAATATAACTATTTTATTATAACTAACTATACGGAAAAAAAAAAAATGTTTCAAGAATAAATTGGACTTGAGGAAAAATAATCCCGATTTAGTTATTATAAAACCCGAAATTTTACGAATTACAAATTAAGAAACAAACATAAAACATTCAAACCAAATTTAATAAAATCATAAATATAAACCGTTTTGCTCATAAAAAATTTAAATTTCGTTGTTTACTATTACAAAGTAGTATACAAAATTGTGTAATTTGTTTCCAATATACGTATTGTATAATTTTTTATTCAAAACATAGTATAACGTAGACGGTGCTATAATTTTATCAATATAAAATAAAAAATATCGAAAACTGTAAATTAATTTTTATATATATATATATATATATATAGGTATGTCTTTTAATATCATATATTCTTATTGTATTTTAGGTATGTTTGAATTTTAAAACTTTTTTATAAATTATTATTATTATTATTATTATTATTATTATTATTATTATAATTCATAAAATATACCCGTTGTAGGCACTGTTATAATTTTATTCACATTAAAAATAAAACCATACTAATGCAGATATTTAACTAGTAGTCCAGGAAGGACGCCCTATTTAATCGTGCATAATTATGTCAGATACCTGCAGGTCAGTATAAGGATAATCGTGTTGTCATTATACGATATGAGGCTATGTAAAGGTGTTCGGGATAGCGCATAACCCAAATAAGTTATGTAAGGAGGTGGGAGAGTATCTAGGAATCAATTTCGAAAAAGATCATTAAAGGGTATATTATAATCAGATAATTATTTACAGGTTACACATAAATAAAAATATAGAAAACAATCTAGTTTATTTTCAAACAATATTGCTGTTGATGTAAAAAAATACAAACGCAATTTCTAGATGATAATCTTTGATATTTCAAATCACGTGAACTTGCACAGTCGAATAATATTTTAGATTCTGAGCGGAGCAAAAGAGCTAGTCGATTTACAATCATTTTAAATATTTTTCTGTTTAACAAATTTTCGACCAGAAGACTGTACATATGTACTTAGTTTTCGGCAACAAATTTTAACTGGTTAGTAGGTATATTTAAGAGAAAACGATTTTTTTTATTTTCCCAATAGTTTTTTTTTAACGAGAGAAGCAAAAAAAATGAAAATTACATAAAAAAGTAAAAACACGATATCAGCAACATCGACTATTCTTATTTCTTTATAATTCCGTAAATAATGATTCTAGAGACTTGAAATTTTGACCAAAAATATATTTTAATACAAAATTATCGTAAGTTTTGAACATGTTTCCCAGTTTTGGGCTATTATTGTAGTAATTTTGAAAGTTGAGGTTTTTACATCATATAAAGGTTAATTTTATGTTTTAAGACCTTCACATTTATTGCAGGGTTAAACGTATTCTAACTATATTCAGTAAATCACAAAAGTCGATAGCCATAATTTTATTTAATAGCCAATAAATTTTTTTTCAACAAAATTGTATATTTCAATATGACATATATTAAATTTTTAGAGAAAAGTAGTTCTATAAAGACAAGAAATATTTACAGTTTACGTATTAATTTAATTGAATTTTTCATAAATATTTTATACATTTTGAAATATTTAAATTATAAAAGGGTAATTTTAGGATTATAACCCTTAAAATTTAATACATGGTTAAATGTACGCCATTCTACCAACATTTAAAAAATCTCAAAAATCTGTAATGGAAATTTTTTTATAGTTATTTGATGTTATTGTACAAAATTTATTATTTCAATATAATATATATGATGATTAAATGGAAACTCATAATCTATATTGCTCATTATTATGATTCGGATATTGATACAATAGAAATAATTTAAAATGCAGTTAAAATGTGAAAAAAGGGTTATACTAGTTCCCAAATTGTCTGTTTCTCTCCAGACTTCAATTAATACTCGCAAACTCTTATCTATCTGTACAGTAAATACGTACATAATTATTGTAATAAATAATTGATAATTTAACATGAAATATTAAAAATGATAGATTTTGATATTTTTTCGATTTTAAGAACTGAAAATTAAATATATAGGTATCGTTAATATAGTTATGAAATTTTAGGTTTATTCTTATAATCATACACTGTATCATACTAAATATGTAATATTGTTAATGTACAATATTGATAGTAGAGATATAATAATATAGATACATTGTACCTATTCATATTAGGAATTTATAGAAATAAAAGGGGTAATTTTTGAGTTCAATGCAAGTTATACGACACTTCAATTATATTTTTGAAAATCGTTAGTTACAATAATTTGTTGTTTTTTCTACACATATATTCAAGTTTTTTGACCAAAAGTATTATTTTGATGATAAATGTACTGAATATATAACGACAATAATTTTCGTGTAATGCACACTGGAGATTCACGGAGTATCATTTTATCGAACAAAATGTTATATCATTGTTTTCAAATTCAATGTATTCATTACAAATATCCCACTCAACGTTCCAACGAGCGAAATGCTTCCAGCTTCTACTGACAGGTTTTTTTTTTTTTTTCTGTTAATTGGTATAATAGCTAGCATTTGATTTATTTTGAATGACTCCATTATATATCTACTAATTGTATCGTGTTCATAATGCTTTGCATAAAATACAGGAGTTTTATAAAACTCTTCACAAGTATGATCCACTTACTTTAAAAAAAAATTAACACAAATGACCTACCTAAGGATTATTATTTTTTATTTTTAAGGAAAAAAAAAACTAAAAAGATTGCTATCGAGCATCTAACCCCATCCCTCCAAATTAACATTTGTATACGTTTATAAGTTATATAAGTTACACTAGTTGGTCGTAAGAAAAACTAGGTCAATTTATTCATAACACATAAATATTCTGGTACAAATGATATTACGAGTAACGATAAAATATGAATAGATAAAGGTATAATAATTATTTTTCTTATTTTTAGTAGACTATTTCCGGTAAGATAAACGTCGCATTTTAAACATTTTTTTACGGCTCATGGAAAAAATGCTCGTGGTCTCCAATTTAGGAAGGTATTGAATAAACTAAAATAAAATAGTATGATTTAAGTAAGTACCTTCCTACATTGTTTAGTAATAATTGTACTTACTTTGGTGTGTTTACTGTTTAATTTAATCATTTAGAATGTGTACTACTTTGTGTCAAAATTTAGATATTGTTATAAGTTGTTTAAATGTATCTATAGGTACAAAATACAAAAAGAGTATTTATATACTGTACATAGATATCTATATGTTATAACTTTATAAGATATAAGGCCGTTTAAAGTTAAAATTAAGTTAATATTCAAGTTAATTAACAAGTAACTTTTTTTTAGTTTCATCTTTTAACTCGATATTAAGTTATTATTATTTTATTTTATTTTTAAGGACATCTGTCTAATTTAAAATAGAATGATAACGATAATAATGGTGAAAAAATAATAACAGTTATTTAATAGATTATATACAATATATGAGAACAAATAGAATAAAAATGAGAAATAATATTAATAATAATAATAATAATATTAAAACAATGTAGCATAAAGAAAATATGAAGATAAATACATATAGATGTAAGTATAAGATAATATTAGCAATTATTTATCTAAAGATTAAGTTATCTTCAAGTTAATTTTATACACTATTCTATAAACGGAGATATATACATTTCTATTTTTTATTGTAAGTACCTAAGAAAATTTAAAATTTAAACTTTAAGTTAATTTATTATATTATAGTTAGACATATTGTTTTATCTTTATTGGATTTTAACTAAACTCACTTCATTCTATAATAATTAAATAAAAAGAGAAAAAAGAAGACTAAAAACTAGGTGATTGGATGTGATATGAAGTTGGCTGGTGTAAGGAAATATGATGCTGGAGGTCGTGTTAATGGAGTTAAGTGAAAGTTGAGAAGAATATATTCTATATAAACTTAATTTAATGAGTGAACTCTCACATAATATCATGTAAGTATACCTATTGTATATTTAAGCACTTGCCCTCTTTGGCGAGTGAACTAAAATGTAATTGTTTCTTTAATGTTATTTGAAATTAAATGTCGAAAAATTAGTTTTTGATTTACTTTGTGTAAAATGTATATTTTTCCGTGTGAGCAGCGAGCGCCCATAATTGTAACTCGACACAATAGTAGACATTATAACTACACCTATATTAATATTACGTCATAAGTTAAATGATTATAGCAATATATATTAACGTTTTAATTTAATTAGTTTATATTATGTTTACCATTAAGTCGTACACGTATTTGTTGCAGTAACCGACTGATAATATACGAGATTTACGTTGAGCATTCGTATCGCAACTTCGTCATTTTTAAATATTAGAGTGAATTTACCAATTACTAGATTCATAGGCGAGACCATTATTGGCAGTCTCGTAGCGCACCTAGTCGTTTTTCGAATTTTTTATTTTTTTTTTTTTGCAATTGGAGTGAGTGTCGTTAATGGCCGACTGACAATATAACGCATGAAGACCACAGAGAGCAATGATATCACCTATATTGAAATCGCGAATAACATTTTTGCCGTGATACCGCGTTGCACTTAAAGCAATAAGTCGCGTCGCATTGATGGTCGTTTTTGTGGTCTTATATATTGTCCCAGTGACGTAATCAGGGGGGGGGGGCAGAGGGGCCATAGCCCCTCCCGTGGGTCTTTTTTTTTTTATAGCAATTTTATATGATCTAATTTTAACAATAGTAGCTTTATAATTGTGGAATAATAAATATTATATTATAGTATAAATAGGTCTATGGCTTATTTATTATCACGATTTAAGATATACAGGTTGCTCATCGGCCCATGTTAAATAGTAAACCAATGTGACTTTATAAACTGAGAATCTAGATCAGCTGACAATAAACCACTACTAGCGCTTCTAGCAGTATTACGAGCTGTTTTATCAACATAATCGTGATTATCGTGATATAATCAATGATTTTATACAAAATATTTATTATTATTATTATTATAGTACAACTATTACTTATATCCCCTGCATTTGACGACACTGTTTTATAATTTTTACCGCTAGGAGCGCTGCAAGTGGTTTTATGGAGTGTCAGTTTTTGGGTCACATAATCGGTATTCGATGAGTAACCAGTATATATTAAATCGTGTTTATTATTAACGTACTTAACGCATGTTTTCACGATAAACCTAATTATGTTTTTTATTATCTTATCAATAACTAAAACTTGTGTTTGTTAAATTCGGTAACCAAGTTTCATTAGGTTAACCGCACGATAATATGTGATAAGCAAAATATATTGTATTATCTATGTATACATAGTCATAGATAGCCGTTCTAATATTTAAATCAAATTCTAATATTCAAGTTCTAATTTATTGAACTATTAAATGTGTATAAATTATTAAATTAATATCTATATAAGTATAAATCTAAAATAGCATAAGAGTTAAGCTTGGCGTTAGCTAACATAAATAAAGGCGAGTTAAACTATAATAATATAGAGAAAGATATTTTGTTGACATTTTCTAGAAAGATCTCCCAGAAGGATGCAAATTGCAAATGTTAGATTGAACACAATAAATAAAATTTATTTTGCCTAGTTAATAAGTTTATTTTTCAGTTTTTTATTTAAATATTAACATTATATTTAGGCATTACATATTATTTATTTACTATAATTTATTAGTTATTAATTATTATGTTACCTAAGCATTAAGCATTCTAGTAATTAATAAATATTTTATTAATGCTAATATTACTTTTTTAAATATAATAAAAAACAAAAATGTTATTTTAATTATAGTATTTATTGGCCCCCCTTGCTTAAATCCTAGCTACGCCACTGCACGACAATAAACAAATATACACAAGTGGAGAGTGAATTTGTGAGCTGGCATTTCGTTGGATACCAGGTGCATCGACAATTTCGTATTTCACAAATAACTGTATTAGTTGGTTAGTAAATTGTTATAATATAATCGTAGCTGATAAGGTTTGGACGGCTATAGTTGTTTATCAAAAATCTTCCTGTCCCAATATTCCTCGTTTCCCGTGGTTTTCCAATAATAATCTTTCTAGATTTTACATAAATTATTTTTGTACACTTAGATTTGGTCATAATCGTTTGCCATATCTATCTTACTATCTTACTATCTTAATTTAAACTCCTCTCCTTACTCTTCAAGACGAAATTGCGGTGAACGTGATTTTCGGCACATTTTATTTAGCTGTCCTTCTGTCGCGAAGGAGAGTGTGAGATTATTATGCACTCCCTCTTCGTATGAACAGAACCCATCCTTTGTCCTTAATTCCTTTACTCCAACTTTTATTACCTAATATTATCTCTTTCTTTTATAGTTCTGGGTTCTGTATTTAAATTTTTCTAAGTTTATTATATTTTCTATTCATCTAAATCTTTATTTTTTTCTTTGTCTTTCTTTTTTGGTTTAAGTTTTAGCTATGTATCATTAAATTTGTTAATATGTTTTACGGAAGCTTGTCCGTATCATTCCTTCCCGTTAGAGGCTTATTACATTCCACAAATCCAAGAAAAATATATATCGGTGAACTATTTTCGATCCAAATTATCTAAAATAATAATAATAATAATACTTTGTACTGTTTGACGACCGATTTTACGATTGAGTAACTTTCTTCACTTATATTCTACTCGAAGTGCTTCCACCCTCCCTTGATCGGACTTTTTTCATTATAACTTTAAACATCGAGTTGAAATATTTTTTAACTAAAGCCTTGAATATTCAACTTAATTAATTTTAGTGAATTATTTTCATTAACTTGGCCAATTAGTTCGTTTACAGATATATTTAAACTCTGCGTGTATTTTGCATATATTTTGTTATATTTTGAGTTTTGTCGGGATACCATTGTGACCTTGAAAATGGCCATTTATGTCGGGTTAAATGCCCCGGTACAGGTTTCATAAAATATAATCAATCGTTTATAGTTCATAACACCAAAAATGTGTATAGTTAATATAAAATTTGTAAAATATAATATTACTTCCGATTTTTCCAAGAGACATATTGTGTATAAAACTAGTTTTGTAATATTTTAATATCTACAAAGTATGGGCGTATAATTAGTATATTGACATCAGCTCTTGACATAATTGTAATAATTTTTTTTTTTTTTTTTTAATTATAAATTGTCAATATTGTGTTTGAAATTCAATGTAATTGGATTCTGCAAATGACGAGTTTCACGCTGTTGTATAAAATAATATGTTGAATGGTAAATTTTAATGAAACAAATATTTTTATGAATTTCGGTCGTTGGTTCAATAGTTTCTAGGAATATGATATTATGTAAATATAATTATTATAATTAACTTTTTTCCGAGGATTCAAGGTTATTATTATAGATGCTTAAAATTAAACAACAAGACGTGACAAACCTGCTTATTATTATGTTAGTCATATTTCGCGGTATTCAATTTTTATACATTTTGATAAAATCTCCATAAATTACAATTATCTGTTTAGCGTAGATTCTCATCGCGTAATAGTGTTTATGTTTTTTGAACACAGAAAAAAACAAAAATTCATATTTTTCCTCTTTATTTATTTTAGTAAATTTATAACATAAATTATTATTTGAAAAATATACCAATATTAATTCAAACTTTTGGAAACTTAATTTCAAATTTCATCAGTTTATGTTTCTATATAAATATATATATATATATTTTAAATTATGATTGAGGTTAAGCTTAAGTTAATTAAAAACTGTTTTACTATTAACAACTAATTACTTTTATTTAGTGACTGAAGAGTTACATTAACTGTATACAAAGATATCTAAAAATTGACTTAATGACAAGTTTATATTATAATAAATACTAAATATTCAACAACTCGGGACACTTATGAAGTTAATGTTGTAATAGTTTAAGGAAGATACCTATTTTAGAAGTGATGTTAAAAAAGGATTTTGATTTTGGTTTCTGTGTAGAAATGTATGTGCACAGGAATATTATGAGAACCATCATATTCACCATATATCATACTTACGAAATAACACAAAAATATAATATGTACCACGTAATAGGACTAGGATTGAATTCTAGTGTTTTTAAACTATTTGTAAATTTTTTTTTTTCAACACCCCTCATCCAAAATAGATTCATGTATTTTTTTGTAATTTTTGATTTTACATTTTGTACTTGAAACTCTAAAAAACTCAGTAAGAGATTTACAACTTAAAAAATTGAAATTGACTTATGTTTATTATTATTTTTCATTTTTTTCATACATATTATAATGACGGCGTACAAAAAAAGTAAAATAAAAACATCATTGTACTATATAAATATATAGTACAATAAATATATATAATAAATAATATGAATTAAAATATTAAATACATGAACTTTTGTTTTTCGAATAAACAAAACAAGTTCCTATTTATTAAATCGTTGAAATATGTCAGATTTTTGGTAATAAATTAAGTGTGAATATTACACGATTAAAATTATAAAATTGTATATATTTATCTGCATTAAATATAAAATTTGTTTAATTGTTTAATACATATTATGATATTTCTAGTGTTAAATTTATATTTATATATTATGAATATTGTTCTATTGATTTTTGTTGTGCAATTGTGTAAATTAAGTAATTATTGACTATCAAAATTCAACATTTCTCCAAGCCAAAGTAATTAATTAACAAAGCTATTCAACTAAATGGCACAGTAAATAATTTAGGATAAAATTACTATAACCGTAATTTATGTGCTGTTATATCAGGTTTAGGCACTTAAAAGTTTAAATACATCGTATTCTCGTATGTAATTGCCTTAAATGTTAGCCTTTATTTTAGACGCAGTCATATAATTATACTCTTTGATTTAAAATCTCAAATTAAGAGATTAAAACATAATTCTATTGAAGGTAAATGAAAATTGAAAATTGAAAAATTCAATTTGTTATATGTACTCGTAAAAATACAAAAACTATTGACTTCGTTAAAAGTTAAAACTCTTAGTTAAAGAATAAGTTTTAAAAAGGCAATATTTATTATTTTCCATTAGAATAATTTGAAAATTTAAATTTTATTTTAAAGTTTTATGAATTTATCACCATACTATCTTATATTATATTATATTATAAATTATTATATATTTTATATATATTAATAATCGTATTTTTTTTTGTATTTGAATTTAGAAGATGTACAAATACAAAAATATATCAGTCGGTGTTTTGTACTTGGTAATTTAGTTGCCAACATTTGTATTTGCTTACAATAAAAGTAAATTTTTGTGGATTTGCCTTTTATTTTGTTTTATTTAATTTGTATAAATAATCCACAAATACTAATTTTTTAAATATATAAAAAAAAAAATACATACAAATATGAATATAAAAATTTAAACTAGTTAAGTTGTTTAGCGTGTGGAAAAAATAATTAAATAGTTAAGTCATGAGAAATCCGGTCAGTAGTAGGTTCAATACTTTACAAGATTGAATATTATGAACGGTAAGATATAAATTGAAACATTTAATTTTTAAAGATGAAAATCCAACGGAACGGCTAAATCTGGAATATATTTAAATTAAAAAAATATAATATACGCGAATCTAATTGCAAAAAAAAAACAACAATTACGAGGAAATGACCCATTTTTTTAGTATTATTTTGGTAGTTTTCCTATAGCTTTATCGAAAAGTGCAAAAATCAAAAATATACTATATCTTGATCATAGGTATTTGCAGCTATGACTGTATCGCGTCTTCGGGTCAACAAATAAATAAACACGATCGTAAAACCACTACCTATACAGCTCTTAATTCGCTTCGTTCAGAATTTAAAACTGCAATACATTTTAACGTAGGTACCTAACCAATGTTTATATGTTTAAACTTATTTATATGGTTTGACTTGTTACATAATATTATAATAAACTTTAAATGTACATTTGTTCCAATTCGTGTCGTTCTATTTTCTGCATTTCCGGCTATTGAATTTCCCAAATTAAAATTATCCGTTGCAAATTTCGCCGTTCGGTATAAAGCTACATTTGACATCCGCCCGATTTATGCGTCCAAATTTAAGAATTAACGTAATATTGCCGTACTCGGAACGTCAGAAAATCGGAGTGCGAAAAATATCGTTGGTAATATTAACAATGTAATATTGTCAATGGTTAACAATGTTTAAGTTGTTGTCTAGCATAATATCTTGTTTAGTTGATCATGTACTCTGTAAAAATAATGTAACATATTATCAATTTGATAACTTATATTGTTAGTGTAAATTATACATTGTTGATAATATTATTATGAAATTAATAATATTACCGTGTAAACATTTATAATAATTATTATCATTTCTGCAATAGTAGTTAATATTATAGATATTGATAATAATATTATTGGTGACTAGCGTCTGCTGATAATAATGTACGAACGCCATTTAACCGCCATTCAGCCAATGCGCGTGTGCACGAACTAAGATAGTATGGATGCCCAACGGCATATAATAATCAGCTATCATTCTGCCCTCAAACTGACTCCCTTAATCAGTTGTGGAAACGTTCAACTAGCGCTTAATATCATACTGGTGACATCGAATTACG